>CAUYLG010016230.1:0-20272 GCA_963573385.1 Cacajao melanocephalus
GTGACCACATAATTGGAAGTAAATCACTCCTCAGCAATTGCATAGCATTTCACAGGTTTAAATAAAATATTGGTTGGCTGCTTGTTTGTTATTTTCATCCCTTATTCCTTCCTGTCTCCATTGTTAAGCACAGTTATTGGCATAATAGAGGTTTTTAATACCCATTTTTAGACTGCATTCTAGCCTGGGCAATAGAACAAGAATCCCGTTCTGTCTCCCTCTTTCTCTTCCTCTTTCTTTCTCTCGTACATTCTTTTTTTTCTTTCTTTCACTCTCACTTTCTTTCCTCTCTTTTTCTTTCTTTCAAAAAAAAAAAATACAAAAATTAGCTGGGCATGGTGGCGGGCTCCTGTAGTCCCCAGTTACTTGGTCCAAGGCATGAGAATTGCTTGAACCTGGGAGGTGGAGGTTGCAGTGAGCCGAGGTCGGACTCTGTCTTAAAAAATAATACTTGGTATGCAGCAGGTGTCAGTAAATGTTACCTCTCTCCCTTCTCTTGGTTGCTGCTAGAAAACCAAAGCTATAACGGTCATCTATGGAGTGGAACTGTTCTGTCTGGATGGTGATGTCCAGTTGCCCACCCATCTTTGCCAAATCCCCTCCCTCCAGGGAGTCTTTCCTGATTCATCCCACTGGACTCTGGATTGTCCTGGAACTTGTGTGCATAATTTGTACTGCAGTAATTTGCACTTTTATGATTCTCTCACAATTGCATAGCATGTATGGTTTGCATACACTAATATGGCATTATCTTATTTAATGTTAACAACACTGTGAGTTAGATATTCTTCCCCCCACATTCTGTGCACGTTCCAGCACGCCTACTGCCTCGCTTTGTACTCCTTGAAGCCTTTCCCTGTGTGTGCAGCCCTCGTGTCCCTGAAGCCTGTGAGCATGTCAGGGGCAGGGATCACAGGCCTTCCGCTGGAGCAGGAGCTTCTCAAAAACAGAGACTCTGTCTCCTCTGTCTCTCCGTTTCCCCTCAACACCTAGCAGCGTAGGTTCTCAGGCCGTGCTGTCGACTGACCAGTGAATCGTTGTTAGAGACCCCCACCTGGAATGCCCTTACATGACCTCTCTGTCTTCCAGGATAGAGTCTTGCTTTGGGGAGCCACAAAGTAGCCACAGTCAGGAACTCCGGGCCAAGGGCAGAAGGAGCAACCCAAGCCTCTGTGAATACAAGTCCTTGTTTGACGCCAGCTCAAAGGCTGAGCTGTCCCAGGATGTTCATGAGGGGCCAACTCTGGCCTCTGGGCTATCCGATGTCTCTGGCCAGGCAGTAAAAGGCCATTCACTGCAGCTGAAGAAAGGCCAGCAGGCTGGGCCGAGGGATTTTCCCACTGAAGTGTTCAGGGTTGGGGGCCCAAAGATGCTGCAGGACTGAATGATTGTCATCAATATATCGGAGTGACGATGGAACAAGCACAGGCAGAGGCATAAAAGTATAGATTTGAAAAGTGGGCCAGAGGAGAGAGCCAGGCCTTGAGAGACCAAAAGCATGTAGCTCCACTGGAGGCAGATCAGCACTCACTGAATATGCAGGGCAGGATCATGGAGAGACAGGGTAGGAGAGGCTGACACGGGGGCATGTGCGGTAGATAAACAGAGTCAGCACATTCGTGATGTGCACGCCAAGCAGTGGAAAGGAGAGACAGACACTGTGTGAGACCCATCCAAACGTGTGTGAGAGGTGGCTGGATACAAAGAGGCTATGTGTGCACAAGATCAACTGTTTGAAGACAGGCCCGTCGATGTGCAGGGGGTGTGCAGCAACCAGACAGGCAGAGAGAGTGTCTGAGAGGTGCAGGGATCCTTCCAGAGAAAGGCAAGTGACCTTGTGCTCAGCCTGGGGGGGTGACCCAGAGCAGGGTGAGTGTATTCTCACCAGCCTACCCCCGCTTCTCCTTTGGCCAGCTCCTACTAAAAGGGGTCTGTGGCATGTCTTGTCTCTTTCTTGTGGGGCATCTCTAGCTTGGGAGACAGGAACAACCTCTGACCTAGTTCCTGCCCTCTTTGACTGACTGCTCACCCTCTTCCAGCTCCTCTCCCCAGGCTCAATCTCTCATTCTTCCTCTACTTTGATGTCTGGCTTCTGTCTTGGCCCCTGTGGGTTTGATGACAAAGGGCAGTTCAGGAATGACACTATCTACACATGCATGGCCATATGGACAATTTCAGGTGCTGGGACTTCTAGCAGCTGAGGTTCCCAGGACTGCTGACATTCTGCTGAGTGTTATTAGAAGATCAGGGACAGAGCTTATCATCTGGCTGTCACTGCCCCTTTCCCAGCCACAACGAGCCTCCACAGAGGGGCCCTGGGGGAGAGCCAGCTGCCCTGTGCCCATGCTGGAGTGAACTTTCCTCTGCTGTTTTCTGGATTTAGCTAGGGAAAGGAGCTCCCTGTGTGAGGTTCCAGCTAAGAGATCCTACCCTTCCCAGCTCTGATCAGATGTCCCTGAAGTTAGGAAGGCAACAACTATACAATCTCTCTCTATTTTTTTTTTTCTGAGACAAGTCTCACTCTGTCACCTAGGCTGGAGTGCAGTGGCACAATCGTGGTTTACTGCAGCCTTGACTTCTTGGGCCAAGCAATCCTCCCAGCCCAGCCTCCCAAGTAGCTGGGACTACAAGCAAGCTCCATCATGCTATTTTTAGTCCATGCTAAGTTTTAAATTTAATACAGGCTAATTCTTAAATTTTAAAACACACACTAATTTGGGGGATTTTTTCTTTTTTGGTAGAGGCAGGGTTTTACCATGCTGCCCAGGCTGGTTTCAAACTCCTGGGCTCAAGCTATCCACCCACCTTGGCCTCCCAAAATGCTAGGATTACAGACGTGAGCCACCATGCCTGGTTTTTGCAATCTCTTATATCTCCACAAGTCCTTGTGGTTAGTTTCCTGCTCTTGGGAATCAGAGTAGCAAAACAGATGGAACATTCTGGAGCCCACCTGGCCTGGCTATAATTTTCAGTTTGCCACTCACTGCCTATGTGCATTACTTAGCCTCTTTGTGCTTCTGTGTCATTATCTGAAAGGAATGCCCACCTCGTGATATTTGCTCATACATTTGATAAATACTTGTAGACCACCTAATGTATACCAGACACTGCTGATGTGGCAGGAGGAAAAATAGGCATTGCTTTTAAATGCATATATGAAAAGAAATGGCCGGGCGTGGTAACTCAAGCCTGTAATCCCAGCACTTTGGGAGGCCGAGGCAGGTGGATCACTTGAGGTCAGGAGTTCAAGACCAGCCTGGCCAACATGGCAAAACGCTGTCTCTACTAAAAATACAAAAATTAGTTCAGCATGATGGCACGCACCTGTAATCCCAGCTATTCGGGAGGCCGAGGCATCAGAATTACTTGAACCTGGGAGGTGGAGGTTGCAGTGAGCCGAGATCACGCCATTGTACTCCAGCCTGGGTGACAGAGCGAGACCCTATCTCAAAAAACAAAAGAACAACAACAACAAAAATGGCCACGCTCACTTCGGCAGCACACACACGAAAACTGGAACAATACAGAGAAGATTAGCATGTCCCCTGTGCAAGAATGACACGCAAATTCGTGAAACCTTCCGTATTTAAAAAAATTTTTATTAAATTAAAAAAAAAGAGAGAAAAAGAAATGGCAAACAAGCCAACATATAAACATGCCGTAGGTTGGGTGGTGCTTTGTGTCACAAGGAAAAATAAAGCAGGGTAAAGGGCAGAGAGTGATGGGGTAGCAGGTATCTGAGAGCGGGTAGTCAGGGAAGGCTTCTTTGGTAAACTATGCAGACAACTGGGGAGAGAGCTGTCCAGGCAGACAGAAGAGTATGTGCAGAGGCCCAGAGGCCAGAATCGGCATGACTGCAAGGACCTGCAGTGAGGTCGGTGTGGCTGAAGCAGAGTCAGCAAGGGGGCGAGTGGCCAGAAATGAGGTCACAGGTCGCCAGGGGCCAGCTGTGCCATGCTGAGGACTTTAGCTTTTCTTCCAAGAGAGGAAGCCACTGGAGGACTTCAGGGAGAGGGACGACGTGATCCAATATGTTTTGCAAAGGAGCTGTCTGGCTACTATGAGGACTGCAGACCATAGAGGAACCAGGAAGCATGGAAGAGAGACTGCTGCAGTTATCTAGGTGAGAGCAGGTGGTGGCTCGCACCAGGGATAGAAGTGGAAGTGGGGAGAAGATTTTGAGGATTAAAGAAGATAACATTGGCCGGGTGTGATGGCTCACACCTGTCATCCTTGCACTTTGGGAGGCTGAGGCGGGAGGATTGCTTGAGCCCAGGAGTTCAAGACCAGCCTGGACAACACAGCTTTTAAAGTCATAAAAAAAATTTTTTAATAAAAATTTTTAAATTATATAAAATTTTTCTATAAAATGTTACAGAATTTCTGTATTTAAAAAAATTTAAAATTAGTTGGTAGTGATGGCTTGCACCTGTGGTCCCAGCAACTCGGGAGGCTGAGGTGGGAGGATTGCTTGAACCCAAGAGGTTGAGGCTGCAGTGAGCCCTGCTCTTGCCGCTGCACTGCAGCCTGGGTGACAAAGCAAGACCCTGTCTCAAAAAAAAAAAAAAGAAGAAGAAGAAGATCATTTACAGTGCTCTCAATACATTATATGAGGTTTCATTTCTGTTTACCAAAGATTTGGCATCCAAATCAGCAGTGGAGAACCACTGGAGTGCAGTGCAGTGGCATGGATACTTAAGCTGATCTGAAATGAACGCTCCTGGCCTCCTGAGGTAGAGGGTTTGTACACACACATGCACGCACACACAACATACACAGCCACCCAGACCCTGGTATCTGCCCAGTGACCCCAGGTGAGGGTCTGTCAGGCCCTTACTGGACAGGCAGCCCCTCTCTCTGACCCCTTCCTGTGGTCCTCTGTCCCATGTTCTCAGAAGCATACAGAGCCACTGATGTGTTGGGATACTGGAAGCAAGACATCCAGCTAGGACTGCTGAGATGGTAGCTCACTATACACGATCTGAGGGGCTCCCCTCTCTGCTGCCCCTCCCAACTGTGGGGTAGTGAGAAAGGCAGGTCTCCTCGAAGGTTATGTAAATATTTGTTGAACAGTAACACAACTGGGAGCAGGACCCCTTCCTCCAGCTGGCTAATTTGCCGCCCCAGAGAACCTCAGCTAGGATTGGGGCTGGGCTCTGGAATGCTCCACTGTGCATCAGCTGACTTCCAGTGTCCCCAGTGCAAACTCTCCTACCTACCTTCAAAACCTGTCAGTCTGAGCCCCACGCCAGCCCTAGGGGGAGAGTTGCCAAGAAGTGCTGCCATTGACTGGTGAAAAGAACCTGCTCCAGGAATCCAGACACCTGGGTTGTATGGAAAAGTCTTGAGCTACTCATTTGCCCTGTCTGGGCTTAATTTTCTTCTCTGTGAAAATGAGAGGTTTGCACTAGATGCTCTCTAAAGTCCTTTGTGTCTCGGACATTCTGGATTTTCTGACCACATGAACTGGGTCTAATCCAGGGTACCTGGCATTTCCTCCAGGAAGGGCCTGGAAATTGAGGAGGAAAGACAGCAGCCATGCTGGTCCAGGAAAGGAGAGAAGCTCCCCACACTCACGCATGAGGAACTCTGGAAGACACAGGCATTGCTAATGGTGAAGAAATCTATTGCCTTGACCTGCACCCAATGTCATTGTGGCTTCCAAACCTGTGGCTAAACTAGACCACTCTTTTATTAATCTTTCTGGCCGTTAATATTCTAAAGCAAGTGTAATAATACCTGCCTCACCTTAGATCACTAGGTTGTTTGAAAATAGAATCAATTTGGCGGGGCAGGGTGGCTCACGCCTGTAATCCCAGCACTTTGGGAGGCCTAAGCAGGCAGATCACAAGGTCAAGAGATCAAGCCCAGTCTGGCCAACATGGCAAAACCCTGTCGCTACTAAAAATGCAAAAATTAGCTGGGCCTGGTGGTGCGCACCTGTAGTCCCAGCTACTCAGGAGGCTGAGGCAGGAGAATCGCTTGAACCTGGGAGGCAGAGGTTGCAGTGAGCCGAGATGGCACCATTGCACTCCAGCCCAGCAACAGAGTGAGACTCTATCTCAAAAAAAAAGGAAAAAAAAGAAAATAGAATAAACTCATAGATGTGACTATGCTTTGAAAACTCCTGCCACACAGAATGGAAATTATTTTCCTAGACGTCTGTCAGGGTCACAACAGATGATTCTATTAGGATTCAGTAGTGTCATTGGGGAATCTGGGATTGGTTTTTGAAAGCTGGGATTAAGGATGTGGCCAAGTAATTCCCCATTGATCCTGCCACAGTATGGAAAGAGTTAATTCACTGAAGTCTCTCTCCCAATTCCTTTCTCTTTCTTTTCCCTGCCCCTCTATTCTGGTTTAATTCTTTCTCTTTTTAATCACTCTGCTGTAAAATGCCCGTTGTCCTACCTCTGTCACTATGCTATCAGCTAGGCCTGGCTAGGATGCAGAGGAGTCTCAGGCTCAGCTATCACACACAGAGAACAGAGGGACGTTCTCTGACTGGCCAACACTTCTGCAGGGACAGAAGCTTTTCCAGCTGTCCCTGAAGCTGGAAATGATTGATGGGAAAGAGAAGACCTGAGGGCAGGTCAATGGACAGAGTGGTGGATACCTACCTTGGGACCCTAATCGTCTCATGGGTCTCATTTCTGGGGCTTACCAGGAAATCAGGTATGTGGTCAGGCCCCAGACAGGTGACACTGGGGCCCAGAAACCCCCAGGCAAGTGACACTGGAATTCAGAGCACACCAAACTGCCTCGCAAGTCTTTCCCTTTTTTTTGCCCTATTCTAACCAACCACGTCAACTTCTTCTGGAATTTCGCTCTTGTTGCCCAGGCTGGAGCGCTGCAACCTCCGCCTTCCAGGTTCAAGTGATTCTTCTGCCTCAGCCTCCCCAGTAGCTGGAATTACAGGCATGTGCCACAATGCCCTGCTAATTTTGTATTTTTAATAGAGACAGGGTTTCTCCATGTTGGTCATGCTGGTCTTGAACTCCCGACCCCAGGTGATCCACCCGCCTCAGCCTCCCAAAGTGCTGGGATTACAGGTGTGAGCCACCGCCCCTGGCCCAACCACATCAACTTCTGAGATTATTGTCAGGAAGACAAGGAGAGCCTCCCATAAACTATCTTTAGATGTCTCTGTTGGAAATGGAATGTCAGCCAAAAGGATCTTGGGCATCAGCCAAAGTGACTCCAGAGATCCTTTGAGGTGGGGAAGGTGTGAGAAGAAAGAGGGAATTACCCCCCTCCTAGGAATCTGGCTGAGGGACCTCATGCATATTAGTCTGCATTCTGCCCTCTGCTTTGGACGTTTCTTGGCCTCTCTGTGCCTCAGTTTCCCCCTTGTAAAGAGCTGCTGTGAGAGTGCCGGCATGTGAGACAAATGAGATCACGGCTCCCAAAGGCTCTTTAAGACAAGCCCCCGAGGAGCACAGAGGAGGCCTATGTGAGATAGACAGGCCTTTTTCCTCTCTCCTTCTTTGGCTGGGTTTTCTTTCTGGACAAGTGCCTGACTCCCAGCTCCCTTTCAGCAGGTGTCATCCCCCTCTACCATGTGTCCCTCAGCTGTCCCCTACACCCTGTGCCCCAGGCTACAATCATGCTCAGAGTCACCCCTGCATTGCCCGTCGTCCACCCCCCCGCCCCCCACTGTAGTCAAGGCAACCGTGCCAGCCATATCCCTTCCACTCTGCCACACCCCCATGACGGGCAAGGTCAGGGCCCTTCAAGCGCAGGAGCTGAGCCCACTGACAGGGGAGGCTGTGTTTTCGTATTTTCACAAAAAGCTCCCAGACAGTGTTTCTCTTCAGTGCTGCTGCCAATTACCCAAAGTGCCTTGACCTGTGGGCTGAAAATAGCAGGTGCTAATTTGCATGTTATTTATGTAAGTAACAACGCCTCTGGGATCCTGCTCCTTCCCCTATAACAGCCCTCCATAACCTCCACCAAGCAGTAAGATAGATACTACTATGGGACTTAGATTCCTCATCAAGAAGGAAAGAGGAACCTATAGCGGGAAACTCACCTTCTGTTGGGTTCTGGCAGCTCAGGAATCAATCCCAAGAAGGAGGTGTCTTAGAGACCCTGTATCCCAGGATGCTCTCAGTGGGGACTCAGCTGAGAGCCCCTCCCCTGAGCTGAGCTGGCTGAGACTTGTTCTCTTTATGACCTGTTCCTCCAGTCCCTGTGTGAGGTGAGATGGGGGAGAGGGGAGGAGGAGGCTGGGAGGGAGGGTGGACAGGCCTCCAGGTATGAGGATGAGGGATAGGGCCACATGATCTCTAGGCGACTGCGAGGGAATGTTCAGGAACAGCTCAGCTCCCTGCACAAGACCCCTGTCCCTCCAAGTAAACCCCTGTGCCCACCCCTTCCAGGCCTCAGATCTCCCTCCTTCCAGGCCCTGCTGAGAAAACCACAAAGGAGGAAACCTTATGGAAAGCTTACAGCTAGATCTGGAGAAAAACATCCCCTGCTGATGACATTCCTTTGGCTGAGACAAAGTCATTTTACTCAGGATTCCATGCTGGCTGAGGCTAAAGAGAATCCCTTATGGCGCGCCACTATAAGCTGTTCCCCAGATGACCCGGGGTAGCTCCAGCACAGCTGCATGGACAGAATCTCCCTAGAGAATTCATTGTGCTCACCCTCTGTTTAGGGTGGTGGTGAGGATAGGAGGCTCAGGACATTACCAGGACAGGAGAGCCGAGATAGGCCTCGGCCAGGGACATCATCCTGAACTGAAATGGAAGAATATGTGAGAGAGAACCATCTGCCTTGCTCTGATTCCCCCTCAGAGCTAGTCTGCTTGAGAGCTGGTGCATCTTTTCTAAGTCTTACCATCCAAACCACTTAGAACAGGGTAAAGGGAATAAAAATCTCTCTGCCCCCCATGCTGGGGGGAAATCTGAAGGACTGGTGCTAGGATCGCTGCAGCTCTTTACTCCCCTTTGATCTCGAAGCATATTTGGAAAACTTGGCTGCAATATACAACCTCAGAAACAAGGACTCTTCCTCCAACTTAAACTGTTCCATTCTCCAGAAACAGAGTTCCCTCTGCTGAGGTTTTCCGCCCTCTAAGAACTGTGGTTCATCCCTCCAGAGCTGCAGCTGCAGGTCAGTGGCATTGGGCAGCCAGAGTAGTAGGGGCAGGTGGGGCTGTCCAGTTACCCAAAGAGCACTGACCTGTGGGCTGAAAATATTAGGGGTAGCCTGCATTGCTGAGAGGGCTTGGAAAAGGACTATTCCTAGGACTCAAAGCACCATCCAGGTGCTGAGAGCAAGGAGGGGGAGTTCAGGCGTGCAAACCTCTCCCTTAACATCTGTAAAAACTGAGGCCCAGAAAGATAGGCCTAAGGGAACACATGTGACCTGGAGCTGTACGTGCGGCTCAGTCAGTCAAGCTGCCCAAACTCTGGAGACTACTGCTCTGTGGTCCCAAGTCATCTGAATTCAGCACCTTAGGGGGCTTTGAAAAATTGCTGCTGTTGTTTGTATCACTTAAAGAAATTGCAGGTATAATTGCCCATCTCTAAAATGTAGGCTTCCCAGTTTGCCCAGTTCGCATTGGAATTGGGACCCAGCCATAGCCACTTAGCCCCTTCCAGGAGCAAAGAGTGAGAACCGCAGGAAGCCAGGGCGAGGGCAGCAGGGTAATCCCCCCTCCCCAACGGGGCTCCCTTCTCTGGAACCAATAGAGTGAAGTTACCAGGAAGACCCTTAGGGGAGAGGAGCCCAATGGGAGTGCCCTGCCACTGGATCCCACTGTTTTTTTCCTAACAGCCAGCTGAAAATGTGTCCTGGATAAAGGCACAGATCCTTGGCTGTCTTGAGCTGTTGTTTCTCTTCCACAGTCTTCCCCCAGCAAGCACACCTCACCTAATCTGTGGGCTCCCGAATGCTGGAGAGATGTTAGGCCCCACCCCCTGAGGTTGTTAGGACCTCAGAAAGTCGCACCATCCTGCTCGGCTCCCAGCTGTGTGCAGAAGGGTCCTGAGCCAACCTCCGGCAATAAGTACCCCTATCCGACCTTCGTTTCCCACCACACCCCTCCTGGACCTTGTTTTAGGCAATGCACTGACCTCATGCTCCGATTTTTAGAAATTCCTAAAAACCTGGAAAAAAGCCAGGAGGAGGCTGGGAGGAAGCCCTCTGTGAGAAGGTTTTCCCCAGGACTCCCTAACTCCTTACCCACCCGTGCACATCGGTTCCCTGCCACGGAGAGAAGTGGCTCGCTGCTCACACCCCCTCCTGCCGGTGCAGCGCGAGTAAGAGCGCCCGAGGGACCGCAGCTGGCAGCCCAGGGGTTAATTGAGGAGCGGCCCAGGTGGAGGTCGAGCCCCCAGCCCCATCAGCACCTCCGGGCTTCCCAGGCCACCGGAACGGAGGAGGCTGCGGTGGCTCTTTGTCTACCTGCTCTGGGCGTTAAAGAGCCCGCTCGCAGCCTGCATCGCCGGGGCTCGGGACAGAAGTCAGCGGCGGGGAAATGGGGCTCTGTCACTTTAAGGACAGCTGGAGCCGTAAGTACGAGCCCGGGTGGTGGGGAGGAAAGGGAGCGAGGGCAGGCGAGGGTTCGGTTTCTGACCCTCCGCGTGGCCCACGGCTCATACCTTTTCGGGTATCCTCCTGGCTTCGGGCGAGAGCGGTCCTGGGGGGCGCTGGGTGCCCACCCGGTGCATGGCCGCCTGAGCTGGGAAGATGCTTCATCTGCCCCTGCCCCGGTCGGGAAGGACAGTGAATTTCCCCCGCAGGTAAGCGCCCCCACCCCCGGCCTCACCTCCAGACCGCAGAGCTGGGGTCGGGTTTGTGGCACCCCCGCCCCTACCCAGCCGCAGCCCCCCAGTTCCGCCGCAGCTGCAGTCTCAGGGGCGGTGGGTGTGGGGTCCGCAAGAAGGAGGGTCTTGGCCGCGCTCGCTTTTCCGCCGGAGAGAGGAGTGCCGGCGCCGCCGGAGGCTCCGCGCTCCTGGACGTTTGACTCGTGGGCATTTGGGGCTGGGAGTGGGTGTGTGGAGGGCGCTAGTGACGGGAAAGGGAGGGAAAGGCGCTTAGGCGCCCGGGAGACCTGGACTGAGCTGAGACAATAGCGCAACTTGATTGAACTTCGATGGTTGCGGCTGTGGCGCGTGGGGGCCCGGGCTGTGAGGGTCGGGGGTCCTGGGGACCAGGCGGCTAGAAAGAGGAGGGGCCTACAGTCCCCGGCCGGCTCTGCCAAGGTCACCCCAGTTCCGGAAGCTCCGGGGGTCGTCCTGGGGGGAAAGGAGATGGTGGGAGGTAGAAGGATGAAACAGGGGAGGGAGGGAACGTTGAATTTGTGACCGTATTGCTTGCTGGATCCCTCCAAGAGTGAAGCCTGGTACTCTACCCTGGGAAGGGGTGAAAAATCGGAGAGCCGGGTAATTTTGGGAGACATGCAGTGAGGGGCTGGTCCTGTAAGGTGAGGGTAAGGCACAGAGGCTCCTTCATAAAGGGGAAGTGAGTGTAACCACAGCTGGCCCTGAGACCCTCTGAGCTGACTTGGAAACTGCACTTCCAAGGGACAATTAGGAAATTCCAGCGGCTTGAGAAAGAGGGATGGGGTTTCTGTCTTTGAGGAGCAGGGAAGGCTTTCCACCTCACTATTCTCACCCCATATACACACTCCTTTCCCTCAGCCTCCCGCCCAGGCCTGGGAAGTTGGAGGTTGGGCCCTAAGCCTGGTGCTGTGGCCACTCCCACCTCAAACCTCTCACAGCCCTCTTTCCCCCAACAGCCCAGACCTGCACCTTGTAACATGCTCCTGCTTCCTCATATTTCCACGAAGGGAGCCCCAAGTACCCTCCAGGGGCTCAATTGCAACTGTGCACATACAGGCCTAGGGTAAAAGCAAAGAATTGGGCAGGGCCTGAAAAGACAGGCATCTTCGGCCTCGTTCCTACCCCGCAGGGGCACCAGGCGCCCCTAGGAAGCCAGAGGCCCGCTGACCGCAAACTTTTTTCCCCTACCACAGTATGGCAGAATGCAACCCTGCAGCCCCCCTGGAATGTGACTTGGGTCCTTGGGGTCACTTTGCCAAAATGACTGATAGGTATGGTGGTGTCAAAAGGAACCAGTTTATGAGCAGAGCAGAGAATAGAGCCATGTAGGGACCTCTTACTTCAGGTGAGATCCTGGGCTGAGTCCTGGACAGCTCACTGGGCCCTGGAGAAGGTGGAGGGAAGGAACTGCCCATAACCTCCTCCTCTCCCTCCACCTCTGCCACCCCAGCTAGAGCCTAGTTCAGATCCAGAGAGAGTGTGCCCAAGGAAAATTACAACTGATACCCAACCAATATTTGCACTACTTTTACTCTTAAATTCTTTGCTTCCCCAATGCCTGGAGGGTGTGCAGTTCCCTCAGTGACCCCAGTGCCCTTTCTCTGCGCCTATCACTCTTTCCTTCCTACTCAACAGCCTTTCTAGGCTACCCCATTCTTCCTTTTGAGTTGATTCTCCCTGCTTCCTTCCTCTACCCAACTCCATTTCAGGGGAACCTACCCTTATAAAGAGAGCTTAGTGTCCTATCCTGGGGCCATAGCTATTGAATACTCACGTAGCTCCTTACCAGAAACAGACTTCTGGGCAGGTGTGCCAGGGCGGGTACCTGTCTGCCATAGCCCAGGTTGAGGAGCAGGTCATGTTACACCTACCCAGCCTGCTGGGGTGGAGCTGGGTTAGGCCTGTGGTTTCTTTTCCATGCAAGCCCAAGACTTTCAGGCCAATTGCTATTGGTAGGCAGGGAGAGAGGGGATGTTGTAAAGTGGAGGTCATTCTTTGAATTGCCACACTTCACATATAAAATTTAACTAGCCTGGCTCCAATCCACAGAGGGGGAGCTTAGCCCAAGTCTTTGCTCTGGGGAGGGCTCAAAACTTTCCCTGTAAACGACGTTTGGCTGAGGCCAGCAGAGATCAAAGAGACCTGATCTCTCCAGGATCAGGTTTCCCTTAAACACCAAAGGAAGTAGCACTGGGAAGATGGGAGGGTATCAGGGTGAATGACTTAATTGGCCCTCAGATATGTCATGACCAGCTTTGGATGAGTGAGCCGTGACCAGTCCATGGCCTCTTCATTGTCTCAGAGCAGATGTCCTGTCTTCTCTGGATGCCTGGGATTCTTGCATCTATCATGGAAGCCTGTGCCGGCAAGCACTGTTCTTGCATATGTCAAACATTATGGTCTCTCCTGAAGTCTCCTTCTCTTCCCATCCCAGCAAACACTGTCCTTCAGTGTCTTCCAAGCAGGAAGTCCAGGCATCTACCCCATTCAGCACTCCTAGACTCCCTCCTGGAAAGAACCCTTAGCTAGAGCCTGGGGATCAGTGGGAACAAGACTTGCTCACTACGGTTGCCTCACTCAACCCACAGAGACTCCCTGGGGCAGAGGGCTTCGGCTTGGCACAAACTCAGCCTCTGTGAGAGGACAGAATGCCTAGGGACGGCCAAGCCAACGAGCTGCTTCTCGTTAGAGGGTTTTATGGGGCTAGGCACGCACACCACTGGCAAACCACACTTGCTGGATTAACCTCTTCCTGCAAAGCCCCTGCCCTGAGCTTGGGAGGAATGAAGGAGGGACTTAATGAGCAGAAAGCATCTTAGTAGGGAGGGCAGTCTGTGTCTAACACCTCAGCTAATCACCTTTTCTCATTTTAACACGAGGTTGTAAATCACAACCTGTACTGTGTGCTTTGTAACCATTTTTTCATTTAATCTTCACAGCTATATGAGGGATATATTATTACCATCCCATTTCACAGATGAAGAAACTGAGGCATGGGGAGATTAATAAGTAAATATACCAAAGATCACAGTAGTGGGATTTGTCCTCATACCTAGGTCTGTCTGACTCTAAAGCCAACCCCTAACTGCTATGCTATAAGGAGTCTATTCTTACCAATACCAATTGAGGCCTCAGGAATACTAAATGCTGAAGATGCAGTAGGTGAGAGTAATTGGAGGCCTCAGCAAAGGTTTAGAATTGACTCTAGTTGGAATGAAGTGAAAATTATAATTGCCATCAACCAATGGGGAGTGGGAAGATTACTAAACTTGGAGTCAGCTGACCTGATTCAGAACTCACTCCACTACTAGTTAGCTTTGTGACCTTACAGAGATTGCATAGCCTGTAGCCTCAGTCTTCCTCTCTGTAAAATGGGTATAGCTCCTGATTGATCTACTTTACTGGGATGTAATGACAATGAGAAAATATGAAGAGCAGAATGCTTTAAACATGTGGGCTTTTATAAGTGGAATTATGACCGTTTGAGGTCATTCCAAGAAGCAAGAGTCTCTCTCACATTCTTTAGGTTGCTTGTTTTTTTAGCATCCTTTCCTTCCATCTTACTAGGACTCTAATGAGGATACCTATGAGTATAATAAAGGAAATATTCCCAGCTTAGAATATATCTCTGATTTTTACTTAAATTTTTAATTGCCTGTCTTCAGGTTTCTGTTCAGTCCAAATTCCACGCTAATGAGAATGGCATATTTATACATTTTTGGTTTTGATAGCAATTTACGTAAAAATAGACCACTTTTTAAAACTTAAAAGATGATTTTTTAAAAAGCAATTTTGTTCATTTAACCTTTCCTCCCTGATAACTTTGTGCCAGCCACTATGCTGGGTGCTGGAAAAACAGACAGAACCCTAAGAAGCTGACATTCATTCATTCATTCATTCATTCAACAAACTCTAGTGAGCACTTCCCAGATGCCAGGCAAAGTGCTGGGTACTGGGTATAGAACAGTGAGCAGCAAGGCAGACCCTCGTCCCTGCATTTAGGAGCGTTTTCTTACAGTGAAAACGGATCAATCAATGTTAGCAAATACTTTAAATACGTTATTTCAAACCATGAGAAATATGAGAGGGGATAATGCAGGAGGGTACAGTCTGGTGGAGGAGGCAGAAGGCAGCAAGTAACTGTGATCCCAGCTCATATATGCAGTAACTGAAAGCAAGCAAGAAGGGGCCATACTTTGAGTAGTCCTGGAGAGCTTCCTAGAGGACGTAGCATTTTCATTAGGGCTTTGAAGAGAAACTAAGAGTTTTCCAGAGGAACAAGAGCTTATTTGAGGAAAGGGGGAAGTTTTTCCCAGTTGAGAGGTTCTGTGTCATCTTCCAACTTCTCTGCCTAGCCCCATAATCACTGTGCCTTCACCAGTCCTACAGACTTCCTAACTAAGACAGAATCCTCTGAGACAAACAACTGAATGATTTTTTCACTGCTATCTGGAGGAATCCTATCTGGAGGCCTTTGATAGTGCCACTGGCTTGTTTCCTCTGGACCTGGGTGTCAGTATCATCTCATATTAAGTTCATGGAATCATAGACTGTCCTTAGACTGTCCTTGCCCTTGCCATTGAAGCGGAATCAAATAATTGACACTTGTGGAGCAGGTGTAGGATGTGAGAATTTATCCCCAGCCTAACTTTCTTGGGATGCCTCAGGAATTTCCAAGAAATGCTCAATTCTTGGACATTGTTGGACTTTTACATCTTAGGAAGCCTTTATCCCATGAAGGCTCTGACTCATGATTGGGGAAGAAGTATTGAAAAAGAAAGAATATCAAGTATCCCTCCCACACACATGAATATATCCACACATACACAATAGCCTGGCCCCTGGTCCGTAAATATTGAGCATAATCAAGGAATGCTTGATGTAACCCATGGACTTACAAAGGATATACAGCAAGTAGGACTTTTCCTCACAAACCAGTTTTCCTACTTAGTGTATTGCTGCAGGAGCCATTTGAATAATGGATGAGTTATTCAAAAGAGGGGAGAAGAGGAAAGTTGTGTACCTGCCTGTGATTCCCTGGGTACCCAGCTGGGTGCTTTACAGGTGCTTTCTTTGTTATCTTATTTACTCTTCCAGCTACCCTGAAAGGCTGATGGTGACATGACCCTTTTTGTGATGTGCGCATATGTTCAGGAAGGGGAAGTGCCTGTCCTGAGTCAGTCCGTAAGTAGTGGAGCGGAAATTTAAACCCAGCTCCAGCTGGCTGTGTAGCCATTCCTCCCTAGACTAAATGTAAATCTAAAGAGCTTGGTACTTTCTACAAGCTTAAAAATAAAGTTCTCTTTTGGGATGGTTATTTCCTATAAAGAAGAGCTGCTAGTGAGGTTCCCCAGCCTTCAGGGAAGTTAACTTTTATTGGATTTATTCATTTATTTTGAGAGGGTCTGGCTTCGTTGCCCTTGTTAGAGTGCAGTGGCCCAATCTCCGCTCATTGCCACCTCTGCCTCCCAGCCTCAAGCAATCCTCCCACCTCCAAGTTGCTGGGACTACAGGTGCATGCCACGACGCTCAGCTAATTTTTTAATTTTTTTTTAGAGGCGGAGTTTCACCATGTTGCCCAGGCTGTTCTCTAACTCCTGGGCTCAAGCAGTATACCCACCTCAGCCTCCCAAAGTGCTGGGACTGCAGGTGTGAGCTACCATGCCTAGCCTTGCTTTTAGACATGTCTATTTACTCATCCTATGGTGATAGTTTTGTCCAGTTACAAGTTTCTAGGGGCCAGAGGATTTTATCCAAGTGATGCATATGTGGAAGTTAGTAATAGTCTTTTGATGATGACAAAAAGTAGCTGATAGGGTACCATTATAAGAGCTAATATAGGCTGGGCACGGTGGCTCAAGCTTGTAATCCCAGCACTTTGAGAGGCTGAGGCGGGCAGATCACGAGATCAGGAGTTCGAGACCAGCCTGAACAACATGGGGAAACCCCATCTCTACTAAAAACACAAAAATCAGCTGAGTGTGGTGGTGCACACCTGTAATCCCAGCTCCTCAGGAGGCTGAGGCAGGAGAATAGCTTGAACCCAGTAGGTGGAGGTTGCAGCGAGCTGAGATCACGCCACTGCATTCTGTTGCCCTGGGCAACAGAGCAAGACTCCATCTCAAAAAAACAAAAAACAAAAAACCAAACAAAAACTCATACAGCAGTGCAGTACAGCTTTGGACATACTGTATTTATGCTGTGTCATGTCATACACAGAGCCCTTCAGATTAGGACGAATCATGTCTCCTGAAACATAACAGGTACATAAAATGGAAGCAAATCCATTAGCAAGTATTTATTCATTGCCTAATATGTGCCAAAAAATTCTATTAATCACTAAAAAGGCAACAAAAGACAACCTATTCCAGTCCACACTGTGATTAACTTGTAATAGAGTTGGGTATTTAACAGTTATTGGGGAATAATAGAAGCTGGAAATAGGAAGCAAGCAAGTCAGAAATATAAAGGAAGATTTATGCCCAGGTCCAAGAACAGCACATTAGGAGGGCAGTGAGTATGGGAAACTCATGGAAGTTCAAATGCTCTTTAGATTTATATTTAGACTGCATAGAAATTTGGATAGAGTGATTAGGTGTAGTGTCTCATGCCTGTAATCCCAGCACTTTGGGAAGCTGAGGCAGGTGGATTGCTTGAGCCTAGGAGTTCAAGACCAGCCTGGGAAACCTGGGGAAACCCCCTTCTCTACAAAAAATACACGAAATTAGCCGAGCATGGTGGCATGCGTCTGTAGTTCCAGCTACTCGGGAGGCTGAGGTGGGAGGGTCACTTGAGCCTGGGAGGTCAAGGCTGCAGTGAGCTCTAATCATGCCACTTGCACTCCAGCTTGTGTAGCCTGTGTGACCCTGTCTCAAAAAAATTAAAATGAAGCAATTTTGAAACAGTATTCAGGAAGAAGGAAAACTTTCAGGTATGAAGGAAGAGACAGAAAAGCCCTGGGCCTGAGATAAATCTTGAAGAGAACTGGTGGGGCAGTGGATCAATAGGTAATGTATAAAGAAATTGGAACATATGGCCCATCCCACTCTGTCATCGTCACCGTCCTCCTGGACCCCCATTTTCGAGGCTGTGCAGGCAGTTGTCTCAGTGCACGCACACATGGTCCTGCATGTGCGTGTGTGTGAAAGTGTTATTTTTCAGGCTTGGAATATTTTCCCATGGATTATTTTAAATTCTTCTATAAGACTATACTAGACTATCAAGTTTTGATTTTGATGATCTGCCAACTGTATGATTTTAAAAATAGGTTTTTAACAGCTTTAAAACAGAAGTAGTATTTCTGCCAGGGGGTGGAATTGTGGCTCAGAGGCCCTGAAGGAGAACACATACTTGGGATTTATTCCTGGGTGTCATGGGTTTCTGGAATTTTGCCCCCAGACACAGTGGCGAAGACAGCAGAGGGTGTTCCAGGGTGCACATCCGAGGCCCTGCTCCTTATTTATTCCCTCTGATATGTGGTAGAAAATCAGTGCTGGCGTGGTTCATCAGATCCCTGGAAATGGATGCCTCACTCTTGTCTGGAAAAAGTTTCCTAATGAAATCTCTTGTTTACATTACGCTACACATTCATGTTCTGGAAGTTTTTGCCGCTTCCTCTTATATCCTATATTATATATGTATTTGGTGCCCAAAATTTGTACTGTTTTCCCCCATTTAAGCTTCTCTCTTCGCAAATTCTAGGTAAATATCCTTGTAGTTTCCAGGCCCTGGCTTGCCAACTCAGATTCCCATGCCTGCTGCTACTGAGTGCTTATCCTGGGATCCTTCTTCCAGAGCCCAGAGCTCCTTACAGCAACCCCACCGGAGCGGGTCCCCAATATATGGGATTCATGCCTAACAACCTTGCAGACGCCTTCTAGGCTAGGGTTGAGCTGATAATGGGGAGGATTGTAGATTACCTTTCCCTGGAAAGGTGGCTGTCTGAGTGAGAAAACGTCATAAAGACTACTCTTCTCAGCGCTCAGAATGTGTTTTGGAATTATTACCTTTGCAGTATAATGAGCAGCATGTTAATTTATTAATTTTCCTTTTCCCATTATTAAAAGGGCCCTCTGCCGGGCGCGGTGGCGCGTGCCCGTAGTCCCAGCTACTCGGGAGGCTGAGGTGGGAGGATCGCTTGAGCCCAGGAGTTCTGGGCTGTAGTGCGCTATGCCGATCGGGTGTCCGCACTAAGTTCCACATCAATATGGTGACCACCTGGGAGTGGGGGACCACGAGGTTGCCTAAGGAGGGGTGAACCGGCCCAGGTCGGAAACGGAGCAGGTCAAAACTCCGGTGCTGATCAGTAGTGGGATCGCGCCTGTGACTAGCCACTGCACTCCAGCCCGGGCAACATAGCGAGACCCCGTCTCTAAAAAAACTAAAAACAGAATAAAAAGAAATAAATAAACTCAATTTATAGTAAATGTTAATCACCTCTACAAAATACCTTCACAGCAACTTCTAGACTGGTGTTTGACAAAGCACCTGGGGGCACAACAAGGTAGCTAAGTTGACACATAAAATTAACCACCACAGAAATATAAGGAGAAATTAACAGAGAAACAAAGCAATATAAAACTAACATAACTCGGGCAGGCCATGGTGGCTCACACCCTTAATCCCAGCCCTTTGGGAGGCCGAGCCAAGCGGATCAGCTGAGGTCAGGAGTTCGAGACTAGCCTGACAGACCCTGTCTCTACTAAAAATACAAAAAATTAGTCGGGCGCCTGTAATCCCAGCTACTTGGGAAGCTGAGGCAGGAGAATCGCTTGAACCCTGTAGGTGGAGGTCGCATTGAGCGAAGATGGAGCCACTGCACTCCAGCCTGAACAACAAGAGCAAATCTCTGTCTCAGAAAAAAAAAAGACTAAGTTTTGGACTTACCAAGCAGACCAAAAAATAAATATGAATGCAGAGAATTTGAATACTATTAAGACTATACAATATTAACATAGTAATGACTACATATAAATTATATAAATAGATGAGAATGGTGGTAGCAATCTGAACATAAATTCCAGGATATATTCCAAATGGATCAAACATTTAAATGTTAAATTGAAATACAAAAGTGCTTGAGGCCGGGCGCAGTGGCTCATACCTGTAATCTCAGCATTTTGGGATGCCGAGGCAGGCGGATCACGAGGTCAGGAGTTTGAGACCAGCCTGGCCAACATGGTGAAACCGGGTCTCTACTAAAAATACAAAAATTAACTGAGCATGGCGTCAGGCGCCTGTAATCCAGCTACTCGGAAGGCTGAGGCATGCTTGAAACCGGAAGGCGGAGGTTGCAGTGAACCGAGATTGTGCCATTGCACTCCAGCCTGGGTGATAGAGTGAGACTCCTTCTCAAAAAAAAAAAAAAAAAAAAAAAAAGTAATTGGATAGGCCGGAAAGGCCAGGCGCGGTGGCTCATGCCGGGAAACCCCCCAATCTGGGAGGCTGAGGCAGGTGGATTACTTGAGGGCAGGAGT
>CAUYLG010016231.1:0-25821 GCA_963573385.1 Cacajao melanocephalus
CTGCATTCTAGCCTGGGCAATAGAACAAGAATCCCATTCTCTCTCCCTCTTTCTCTTCTTCTTTCTTTCTCTCTTACATTCTTTTTTTTTTCTTTCTTTCACTCTTTCTTTCTTTTCTCTCTTTTTCTTTCTTTCTAAAAAATAAAAATAAAAATAAAAAATATATATATATATATATATATATATACAAATGGCAAAGGAAAACATGTTCTACATCATAAGTCATATGCCATTAGGAAATTATAAAATGAAACAAAAAAATTGTACAAGCAATTTGGAAGGCACTGCCAGTTTCTCACAAAGCTGAATGTTGTTTTACTATACAGTCTAAAAAGTGTACTCCTTGATGTTCACCCAAATGAGTTGAAAACACAAGTAAACACATTGTGTTTAAACACACAGCACTATATCCATGTAATGGAATATTGTTCATTTATAAGAAGAAATTAACTACCAAGCCATGAAAAGACATGAAAGAATCTTAAATGATTATTGCTAATAAAAGAGGCCAGTCTGCAAAGCTACTTATTGTATTATTCAATATATACCACATTCTGAAAAAGGCAAAACTACAGAAACATACAAACAATCAGTAGTCACCAAGAGTTTATGGAAAGGGAGGGAAGGGTAAAAACGCAGAACACTGAACAATGAATTCTTAAGACAGTGAAACTGTTCTCTTTGACAATAAGCACTTATTGAAAGCCATAAAGCTGTATAACACCAAGAAAGAATCCTGTTGTAAGCTATGAACTTCAATAAATAATAATGCATCAATATCAGTTCATTAATTATAATAAATGCACCACATTAATGTAAGGTGTTAATAACAAGAGAAACTGTGGCAGAGAGAGGGCATATAGAGAAACTCTGTGTATTTTCTGCTTATTTTTTTCTGTAAACCTAAAACTATGCTAAACACAAAAGTCTACCAAAAAGAAAGTAAAATAAAAACCACAAACACAGACTAATTTATAAACCATTGCATGGCTAAAATTTAAAACTGTGAAATACTAAGTAACAGCAAAGATGTGCCAAAACTGAACTTGCACATTGCTGTGGAAATAATAGGTGCTGTGACTATTTAACAAAACTCTTTGATAGTTTCTCAGAAATTTAAATATGCATTTACCATGATAATCAAGTGCTATCACTTAGGTATTTATCCAAAAGAAATCAAATATACATTAATTAAACAAATGTATATAAAGACACTTGTGTGCCTATAGCCTCACAATGCCAAGAGGAGGAAGGGTCAATGCCAGCATTTAAAGCATTGATTATCTATATATTTGCATAGATCTGCAGGATAACCCTGACCACCTTGTAGGGTGCAGAACATAGCAAGTGCTTATGAGAAAAAAAAAAAAAATCTAGTAGTGGTAGCTTCCAAGAACTATGATTGAGAATAAGATTAACTTTCAGGAAGAAATGTGAAGCTTGAAATGTACTTTGCAGAGTTTCAATTAGAGATTAAAAAAAAAAAAAAAGATAAGACAGTCCAGAGTATGAGATTCCACAGTCATCAAAAACAAGAATGTAGGAGTTACTTGGTAAAGTCAGGGGAAAATTAGTACAGGCTTAGCAGCTTGACAATACATTGCCAAAACAATGAAATCTCTATACATGAGAGGTAAGCTAAGCAAAAAGGAACCTGGATCTTCTTACAGAGAACTTTTGATACCAGGTGGAGGAATTTCTATGATCATAAGGAGCTTCTAAAAATTTTTGAGCTTGGCAATGACTTTGTTAAGAAAATAAATACTTCATAATGGTGAGCATACAGTAATGAATTACAGAAATTATCATTAAACAAATCTGTAAGAAGCAATAGGAAACAAAACAATTAAGGCCAATCAGAGATGTTTTATATAACATTTAACATACCATGCAATTTCTGAAGAGAAAATAAAATTTAAGTTTGAAGAAATAGTGTCAGGCTCTGGAAACTGCTGACAGAGATTAGCAGTATTGGACCCTCACTAATTAAGGCATTTTAGGATAATTTTAAGGTAACAAAATATAAAATGCCTCATTAATGATACTGTCCACAATTATGTTCACCTTTAATTCTGAGAGCCATCATAATGTTTTCAAAATACTGTAACTCTATTATAAAGGAACCCTCTAACTTGCTTAGTCAATTGAAAGCTCGTGACTTGGAAAAACTCACTTGATCACTCCTGGCCTAAAGACAGACTTTGAACTGAGATATTGCCTTAAAGAACTTTCCAGTTCGTAGATATCTGAGTGTAGCGCAGCATTTTACACTTCTTATATCCTATTAAAGATATGAATTGAATCTGCTCAATTTTTCCATGAAAAGACAACCTGGAAATGGAAAGTAAATTAGAATACAGCATATTCACATGACAAATTTAAAAGAAAATAGTAATTGATATTTTTATACAAACAATTTTTAAAACAATATTATAAATGTGTAGGTTCAGAAGCACAAAGAGATTTTAAAATATTTTGCTTACTATGGATTATTCTCTCCAGAATATTTGCATTAAAGTTCTGTATAATGAAAACACTGTAATCCTTATGGCATTCTAAGTAACAAGTAGTTCAGCATTATGTTAATCAACTTAAAAATTTAAATTTCCTGACCTGTTCTGTTGTGAAATATTGTGAAGTATTTAAAAAGCAACATGTTGCTTTTCAAAACAATTATAGAGTTTTGTGACATGGAAAAACCGACTAGTTTCCTTTTTCAAAAAATAATTACCTATCAATTACTTTAAACAGCTCTATAAATTACATTCCATGTGGTACCTCCTTAGAATATAGGTATATACACAGGCACATTTGGTAATGTAAGTCTTGAATAAATTCAATGTAATATGTATTATTTCAAAAAATATCTTTTTTAAAAAATAGTCATGATTCATATTCAGGAGAAAATATTTCATAAGATGTTTTGGGTTACTTATATTTGACTTAGCTGTTAATTAAAGGTAAAAGATTTCCTCCATATCATGGGGATATCATTCATTTAATGTTGCCTAAAACATTTCTGTGTGATTTTATTTTTCAGAAGAGAGATCAAATAGAGTATAGTGAAGTGTTGAATATTAATAGTATAACCCAAAATAAGGACCAAGGCTATTTGTGTATCTTCCTTTTCAGTTCCACTTAGAGTAATAATTTATTTACTTTCAGAGTCCTGGGGGACTTCTGCAGGCTGAGACTCATCGGCACATATTGTTACAAAGGTAAATTTCCCACTAGAAAATTTAAAACACAATTCAACAAATACTTACAGAATTTTAAAGCTTAGACAAAGTGCTTTCCAAGAACTCGGTATATTAAACCCAACTAGTTTAAATGGTAATTAGTTACAGGGGAAGTGATAGATCTGAAGCCTGAACAAATATCTAAGTACCAGATAGCATTTATCTATCATGTTTTGCCCTGTTAGAAATTTGAGGAAAGTTCTTGAAATGTTACAGCCAGAAAATAATAAAAAGAAGTGTTCAGAGGACTTTTCAATCAATATACTCTCCTTGATTACATGAAATACACATGCCAAAATTCTTTCTGGAATCCACAGTTTTAAATATTTTATTAAGTGCCAGTGACAATCTAATGTACTTTCTAAATTCAGATTTGCATCATTTTTTTCATAAATTTGAGAGTTACAAGGTTTTTAAATTTAGTTGGATATTTGGGTATATTTAGATTCAATATATGGCAACTGAACTTACATGAAATGAACCCTAAAATTTATTCTATATTAATTAATCATAGCACTGTGTTTGTGTGTATTTGTATAGAGAAAGAGAAAACCCAGATTTGTCATTAGTTAACTTTATGGAAAGTGTATCATTGTTTTCCCCAATATTAAAAATACAATAGAATTATTATGAACAAACATTGTTAAGCATTTTTAATTATTCTAATAAACCATGAAAAGCTAAAATATCTTGTTGGGAAGTAAACAAAACATAAAAACAAGTAGTATGTGTTACCATTTTTTTACTAAATTGAGTAATTTGGTAAGTTTACAAGTTTTTAATTTTATCATAGACATTTTCCCTGTACCTACCATCAGAAAGAATTGTGAAATACTTTGAAATAGGCATAGTGATAAATGAGGGTTCTAACTTCCTTACATTTTCAGGTTACTTGATTCAATAGAAGCCTTACAATATAGATAATGCCAATTATTCTTTCCATAGAAATACGAATAATTATGTCAGCTGGTGATACAATTGGCAATTGTCTTGTGGATGTGAACACCAGTTTTTTTGTCATTTGTAGATTCACTTCAGTGTTCATGATTGCAGGTATGTATGGGTGAGCATGTTTGAATTATTTGAAATAGTTGAAACATCTCACTAGCTCTCTCATAAACTAGTAAGTGAAATAATATCTCTGATGTGTTCATTTTATATGTGTATGAGAGCTGTATTTTATACTTTTAAAATATATTTTTAGCATTACAAGAAACTCACTTACCAATAGAAAATAAGAGATCCTGAGTTCTGATTCTTTCCTAATCCACTATAGGAGATATGTTCTTTTACTCAAGAATTTGTAATTTTCAGAAATTAATGGTCTTGAGTAGTTCTTTCTCTTATGTAGATATTTGACAGAGGTGGAATGCATTTTTTACACAGTTACGAAAAAAAAAATCTACTTTTGATCTCCAGTGCTTCTCAGACATTAATGTGAATGAGTCATCTCAGGATCTTGTTAAGAAGCAGATTCTAACTCAGAATATGCACTTCTGAAATGTTTCCACACAATACCAATGCTTCTGCCACCAATGGATCATACTTCAGCAAGAAAAAGACTATCCCTCTCTAGCTCCCTGGATATTCCTCTAGTCCTTCCACAATGTGTGAGAGTCCCAAGGGCCATGGAGATGTGTTTCTGATGCAATTCTTTCAAAACTTACAAGCCTATGCCTTTCCTTCAAATGTCATAACTTTATTTTAAATAAAATTTAACCAGTATAATTATAATCATATTTCAAAGAAGTGTATTTTAAATAGGCATTACTTGACTCTTTGAGATTTATTTATCATTCAGAGCTCTAATTTTATGGAAAGTGAAGTTGTAGTTTTAAAACAACAAATTTAGTAAACTTTTGGAATAATGCCCACTTATAAATTTAGAGTTGTCTGTAATTTGTAAATCCAAATAAACAATAAACATAGAAATGTGTAATACTACAGTGAAACCTACATTGGAACAGGTAAAATGCTCTGATAAAGGTTAAATATACTTGGAAATGAACTACAAATGTACTTAGAATAAATTATCATATACGGTGAAATAATTATGGCAAATAATAAAAACAAAAGATAAATGAATTATAAAATAAACCACTAACAAAGCTGGAATGTATAAAATAATATTAATATCACTATACAAATATATCACATTTAAATGCATATTTTTATATAGATAGGTAGATAGACTTAAATAGATATGGATACGTAATAAATACTGGCAATCTAGACATCTAGAAAATGGGTATAAAAATAAAAAGACACACCTCAGAAACCCTAGAAGTACACTAGAAGAAAAAAATTTCACAGACAATATTAAAGAATGTAAAACTGTGCTCTAACCTATATGTATAAAGTATTATGTGACTATGTATATAGAAATGAGATATTCTATTTCTAGATGTCAGAGATGGTCTCACAGTGAAACCAGGACATGCATAAGATGATGAAAAATATGTGGTTTCCTTAACTGAAGATGGGAAAATATTTGCAAAAACACAGAGGCTGGAAAAAAACTTTGTCATGTTTAGGTATTAAGGAGTAAGCCAGTGAGCCCACAAGGCCAGGCACCTGGGATGGGATGTAGTGTAGGCAGGGGCTGGAGACATGCACTGAACCCTAATCAGGAATAAGATACACCAATATGGGGAGTTTATAGACTTGAAACTTCATCAGGACTGTCCAATAGAACTTCTGAAGCAATAAAAATTTCTATATCTGCACTTTTCAAAATGGATAATCCAATGATCGGTCAAGTGGTTATTGCATACTGACATGTAACTAGATTAGCAAAGAAAAGACAATTATTTATTTTATTTTATAAGGCCCCATGTAACTAATAGCTACTGTTTTGGACAGATCAGCTCTAGACCAATCATCTTACACTAGCAAATGTACTCAAGAGGTACAGAACTTCTTTCCAAAGGGATGTGCATGCAAGTGAACAAATGCCATATATATTTTTTTCTTAACTGCTGGTTTTCCTGTCTCACTTCATAAAAGAAAGAAACTCTTTGCACTCATCAAGATATTACTATTGTACCTAGCCCCAGGGAATAAATATTTGCAACATGTCTGTTGATGCTAGAATGAGTCTAATAGCTAATCAACACTTATTTTTAGAAAATAATGCTATTTCTGTATAATTGTTTCCAACAATTTAAAAAACATCTGGTTGAAATGTACTTGATAGACAATGAAAATATACTTGTAACAGCTTTTTGATATGTTTCACCTGATAAAAAGTCACCAAAATGTGCAATTCAATTGATTTTAGTATATTTAGAGAGTTGTGTCAATAATCAGCACAATTTTTAAACTTTTTATCACTCTAAAAATAAGTCCCATGCCAGCAATGACACCCTATTTCATCCAACACACCCAGCCCCAGGAAAACACCAGGACAGCCTCTGTCTCTGTGAATGTTCTTATTACTGGATCTCATATCAATGAAATTATATAATACATGATCTTTTGTGATCATTGTCACTTAGTCTAATGTTTCCAATGATCATCTATGTTGTATCAATTATCAATAATTCACTCCTTTTTATTTGTAAGAATATTACATATTCTATTTATTCACTTATCTTTCGATGGGCATTTGGCTTGTTTCCAATTTTTGGCTATTATATATAATGGTGCTGTGAATATTTGTAAACAAATTATATATTATATATAATGGTGCTGTGAATATTTGTAAACAAATTTTTGTGTGGACAAATGTTCCTGTTTTCTTAGATATATACCTGGGGTGGAATTACTAGGTCATAATGTAATGACCTCTATGTTTAATATTTTGAGGAGCTGTTAGACTAACATGTGATAGCATATCCTTTCAGAAAATCAGGTGATTTTTTTAATGTGTTCATTTTCAACAATATTGAGATATAATCTAGTTGACTGACAGGCCATTAAAATAGATTTGATGACATATGGTGTGATTTTTGGCATATGAGCTCAAATAATTAAGAAATGTTTCTGGGCAAAAAGTATATAAACATACTTATCAGCAATTGAGAGAAATAATATCTTTACAAATAAGATTAATGCAATTGATTATTAATAAAAAAAACTTTATAGTCGAATGATTTATAATCCTTTGGGTATATATCCAATAATGGGATTGCTGGGTCAAATGGTATTTCTATTTCTAGATCCTTGAGGAATTGCCACACTGTCTTCCACAACGGTCAAACTAATTTACACTCCCACCAACAGTGTAAAAGCATTCCTATTTCTCCATATCCTCTCCAGCATCTGTTGTCTCCAGATTTTTTAAGGATCGCCATTCTAACTGGTATGAGACACATGCACACGCATGTTCACTGTGGCACTGTTTACAATAGCAAAGACTTGGAACCAAACCAAATGCCCATCAATGATAGACTGGATAAAGAAAAGGTGGCACATATACACTATGGAATACTATGCAGCCACAAAAAAGGATGTGTTCATGTCCTTTGCAGGGACATGGATAAAGCAGGAAACCATCATTCTCAGCAAACTGACACAAGAACAGAAAGCCAAAAACCACATGTTCTCACTCATAAGTGGGTGTTAAACAATGAGAACACATGGACACAGGGAGGGGAACATCACACACTGGAGCCTGTTGGGGGTGGGGGGCTAGGGGAGGGATATCTGGGGGGATTGGAGAGGGATAACAGGAGAAATACTTAATGTGGATGACGGGGGGATAGATGCAGGAAACCACCATGGCATGTGTATACCTATGTAACAATCCTGCACAATCTACACATGTACCCCAGAACGTAAAATATATTTTAAAAAGCTTAAAACAAATATTACAATTTGCCAAAAGCAAAAACATATGAATAGAAAATTTGCAGAAGCAGCCCAAATGGAAATAAACTTATGAAAAAAAAATCTTCAAAATGGAAAGCATCTGTTAACAGCTATGCAAAACCATATTGGAACATGAAGCCAAAAACATGAGATTGCCCCAGAAATCTGAAGCAGTTACTTTTACTGTTTCTATACTTTACATGGTAATATGATTATTTCTGTAACATCATTTTTTTAAAATTCTTTAACCAGGATCTAACTTAAGTCTATTGTGCAATCAAGACCAGATGTGGAGTGTCATGTTTGAGTTTATATGGAGCCAAGGTTTACAAAGTCCTGCAGAAAAACTGGTCTAACATTGGGCATAGTTAGGTCGGTAAGGAAGGTCACCTGTAGGCAGCTAGGAAATTAAGAAAATTATGAAGGCTGCAAGGCGTAATTCACCCACATTTTCAAGTACTGTATTTGAAATCTGGTGAAGAAGGTTTCCTGGAGGATTTCTTATCAGCCTGATAAAAGAGCTAATAATAGAGGCTTTGAAAGTCCCATATAGGATTCCTTATTAAAACTTCTGGACAGAAATTTATCCTGTGGCCTTAGAATAAATAGCTTCTAGCTCTATCTTTGCAAAACAAACTCAAGAGCTATATGGATACTAAATTTACTGCATTAATGAAATAATAGATAAAAATGAGTCTGGTCTTTTTTGTATAAAAATAATTGTTCCAAATAATTTATTGTGTCAAGGGGAAGGGCACTGCTTGAAAAATCTGTACAACCTTTGATAAAGAACAAAAGAAATTACTAGATGTTCTTTCAGTGTACTTCTGGTAATGTAGAAGATGCTCTTGATATTATCAGATTGTATAAAAATATGGGCACTCTGTTGTTCATTTGTTTAAATAAGTAATAAAATTGATCAGTCAATACCTATGCTGACAAGGGTATTTTAAATCTCTGCTATTTTTTTAAATTTCTAATTCCAGTTGTTCATTGCTGGCAAATAAAAAAATAAATTTTGTATATTGACCTTTGAATCTAAAACCTTTTTATACTTTCTTACTCCTTTCAATGGTTTCCCTGAAGATAAGAGTTTTCTACATAGACCGTCATGCCATTTGCCAGTAGACAGTTTTATTTATTCATTTCCAATATGTATTATTTTTAAATTTCTTCATTCTATTATTGACTTCCTGTTTACTTTCTGATCTGACAGAATACTTTGTATGATTTCAGTTCTAATGTGTTGATATGTGTTTTACGGCTTAGAATATGGCTTATCTTGGTGAATATCTCAGGTGAACTTGAAGAATTTGTATATTCTGCCCTCATTGAATGAAGTATTCAATAAATGCCATTTAGATCAAATTTATGGCTGGTGTTCAAGTTAACTATATCTTTAGTGAGTATCTTCCTGCTGCATTCGTCAATTACTGATAGGTGTTGTAGTCTTCTATATACTGTGACAAATTTTTTAACACATTCTTGTGCCTTTATAACTTTCCTCATCAAACGTATATCTTCCTTCTGTTTATACAGTCTGTACACAGAATTGTTTCTCTCATATATAGTAGTTTTTAGCTTGTAGTAACTTTAATTTCTAGTGAAAACTCTAGAAAGAATTTTGACTGTGTGTTTTGTGTCCATATTTGTAATTAAAAATCATTTTGTAAGTTTTTTTTTTTTTATTAGAGTGGGGGTACATTCTTATTCTGGAATTTTCTGTTTACAGTAGAAAAACAACAAACTCTAATCTTTTCTAGGAACTATGTATTTCCTTTAACTCCTATTTTGATTATGATACATTTAACATAAGTGACTCCATTTTGGTTTGGTCTGATGCTTTGGGGCCTAGTGTATGAGCTCAGTCCGAAACAATGGCCTCCTAATTTTGTTTAAAAACTCTTCTGTTTTGGTCATGTTCTCACTTAGTGAGAGTATGATCAAAACGTAGGGTCTTGGCATTACTCTCAGTTACCATCATTTTGAGTTTCTGGTTTCAGCATATCATTCAAAGGTTACGGTTCCCTCACTGTCACACATTTATTTCAGCTCTTGTCATTCCAGTTGAAGAGAGAACATCTGACATTCTAGAGATGGCTGAATGCAGACATTTCAAACTTTCAAGAGAATACAGTGCACAAGGGAGGCTACTACTATAACTATCAGGAAAATAATACCAAGAGTTTGGAGTATGCGCCTTAGCTAGGGTTCCCATAAAACAAACAACTAAAATCAAATAGATCCAGGAATTAGCCAGATAAAGAGTTTACTCGCTTTAACTAAGCAGTCTCTCATCAGTCCCCTACAACTAAATCTTTATAATACCCAATATGATGTGTTTTTCCATGGGCAACAAGAAGTGCCAGCAGCTGCACAAATACTTCTCTGTCTAGCCACTGAGTCATCAAGAGCAATGATATTCAGCATAACTTACACAAGTAATTTTGAAGTCTGTTGTGTAACCATAGACTTTACAGTAGAATCTGCTATACAGCCTATTATGAGGGATAAATTTCTAATCATTACCTTATTTATTCCAAACTATAGAAAAAAGGATCTAACACTGACGCCCTTGTAGAAGAATGAAGACCTCCTGACAATGTTCTCTTTAACCCTTGGTGTAGGTTAAGAAGAATGGACCAATGTTCTGTTTCTGACTATGAGGCAACATATGTACCATTAAAATTTCTTACCTACATTGGACCTTCATATTCATCAATTAAGGCATGAGTTTATCCATGTATAAGGCTGGCTGCAAAACCCTTCACAATATATACCCCGTGAGTGCACAAAACAGACCTCCTTTTCACTTGTATATTTCATAGACGTATAAGCATTGAAAAATAATTGAAAGATAAGAGTCTCATGGTAGTAGAGAAGTCATGATCTGTCATCATGAGCTGTCTACATCAAGAATGCTGTCTTCTTCTGGGAAGAAACTTCCCTGGTTAGCTTTACCGTAATGGTTCTAATAGGTATACAGTTTGAAGAGCGTGGAAGGAAGCTTCTGAGTTGTGAGATTATGAAAACAAGGTTCAAGGTCCTGAAGTTTTACTGAATTGTGGACAGCAAGGGAAGTTTTTCTCTGATGTTCTCAGAAAATCCACTTGGGATCTTCTTTGGATCTAGATTGTGAAGATCTACTTGGGATCTTCTTGGGATCTAGATTGTGAAGGGGTTGATTGTCCTCGGTCAGTGAACCGTGGAAAGCTTGCTTTACTTGGTGATAATACACTGTGACATAATGAGCTACTATTATAACATCAGCACACTAGCATGGAAAAGCTTTTCTACAACCAGAAAACTTGAATTAAAAATGACAACTTCATGAAATCCCACTAGAAATGTTTAAATGGCCCATCAAGTAGCAGAATATACTTGAAGTTATCATTGTCTTCCAGGATATGTATTTGGCAAACCAAAGATTGGTTGTAAACTATTTTAGCAATTTAGAAGTTACCACACTAACATATAAATTCAATTTGGATAATTTTATCTTTCCATGAAGAGTCATGGAATCCAGAACTTTTAATAACGAAAGCTTTAAGGACTCAGGAAAGACAAGGTGGCCATCCTAGTTTTTCATGAACCCATGCTTAACATGGAAATTATGTCCTTTTGAATACCAGTTGTTTCTCCAATTTAGGTGCATAGCACTGAAAATTAATGGGTTATCATAGGTAGTTTGACTTAGACCTTGGAATTCATTGAAATTGTATACAGAGATAATGTTAGTACTGGCTGATTTCACTGGAAAATCTGGTAAAGTATTTTCCTGGTATTACATTACTTTTGTCTTGCTTGGGTTAATTGTTTTATAAACCAGGTAATCTCTTCATTCAATTTTTGGGAATTATTAAAGTCCAAATGACATGATTCTAAAGTGATCAGAAATCCATATTCAAGAGTGCTTCTCAGGGTCCATTCATGAATAGACCTCCTCAAAGATCGCATACTCTAGGATTTTGTGTGCTTGCTAAGTTTTTAAAAACTACCTCAGAAAGAAGCAGTTAACTGTGGAAATAACTAAGTAGTCATAAAGACACAGCTGGCAAGGAAATTTGGTTATTTCTGTGGTCTATAATAACTTAATATAATAACCATAATTATGATTGATAGCATATACTCAGACATATTAGAATTTTAGAAACTTCATAAAATTTTGGAACCTATATTAATCACTTCATTAAAATATAACCTGAAGAAGGTTAAATATGATTTCTTATTTGATAATGCACCCCATGTAAACTAACATGTCAAATAATCCTGTTTATCTCTATTTTAAATGCTTCATGGACCCTCTATAGCATCCCAAAGTTAGAGGTCAACAAAGACTTAATTGTGAAGAGGAAATTTGATTTTAGGAAGCCTGTCAAATATGTAAAAGTCTTAAAACATTGGACCAAAATAGAATCACAGGTCACCATAAAAAAATAGTCATTCATTTAGAAGTGATAATTAAAATATTTTTTAAAATGACTACCTATATGCTTTAATAAAGGACACTCAGTTTTCCAATCAAGAAGACTTAAAAAAACAGAATCTATTTTTCTTTCCTCTCTTTCTTCTTTTTTTGCAGTTTACTCAAAAGACAAAAATATTTTACATTTCTTGTTAATACTAAACAAAATTTTGTTCAAAAGAGAAAAATAAATTTTACTGTTATTAGTGTATCAATATTAAAACTATTTTTAATAAAACCTCATAAATATTTATCAAATCTATCATGTTTTAAAAACAAATATTTCATAAAACTTTTGTTTTACATGTTTCCCTGGCTTAGTAATTTTTTTTTATTTTTTCAATTTGAAAACTTGAAATAACTTAAAATCAGACAAAATTTTTAACACACTTTTGTTCTTTAATAGTTTTCTTCATCAAAAACATACACTGCTTTTGTTTATGTACTCTGATACAGAACTGCTACAGAATTATTTCTTTCATATCTACTACTTTTTAAATCTTAGTGAACCTAATATGTCACGAAAACCCTAGAAAGCAATTTTGAACTGTTTTATATAAGTATTTGTGGGGAAAAAAAATTTATGATTTTTTACAAAAATAGCTCTTCAAATTATTTATTAACAGATCTAAATATATTTAGCTCTTCTATACCATATAAAAATAATATGCAGCAAACCACCATGGCATATGTATACCTATGTCACATTCCTGCACAATCTGCACACGTACCTCAGAACTTAAAGTATAATTAAAAAAAAAAGAATTTCTCAGTGGAAAGTCAGGAAATTAATGCATCCTGCCTTGTCAGGACATTTTGAAGAATGACTTTACTGGTGATTGACAAGAGTATTAAGCACACATATAACGTATTTTGATTTTTCAATATCATTTTAAATTAAAATTTATAATATGATGGAAAAAATTTTATCAAGAAAAAAATATGTCAAAGTATATACACTTTAACTCATGTTTAATAATTCATATTTCAGTATCTTAACTTACAGATGACTCAGTCATTTTATAATTATTGATTACTTAACCCTTTTCCTGTTTAAAAAAAAAAGAAGCACAGCTTGTTGGTAGCACTCATTTAATTTTACAAAAACATGCTCCCTGAAGCTGAAGCAAACAGAACCGATTTTCAACACAACAATAAAATATAAACACTGTTTTTGGAGTTCTTTTTAAACAGATCTAACATGAGAATCATCTGAAAGATCAGAATCGTCTTTGGAAACATTGGATTTATCAAATGAATCTTTGTTCAGCAACTGTTCAAGAACTGTGTTAACGTTATATGTAATAATGCTATGTGTTCTAAGATTTGACATTTTCTGCGATTGATAATTACTATATTTTGTAAATGGAAATATCACTACTAAAAACCGAATGCTATAAACAGAACAATTTTTTTGTTTGCAAAGCCAATATGCTCGAGAGATTGGAAAATAATAATAAAAGTGAGATACTTCATGGCAAAATTATCTCAGGGTAAATGCTGCAGCTACATGCACCACTGGTGAGTATACTTGAGGCAAATGGGAAAAAGGTTAATTTAACATGGCATAACTCTAAGATTTTAAGTTACTGAAAAGAGTTTTGATACTATGACACAGGTACCCTCCCTAACGTCTTTCTCCAGTCATTCTGTTTCAAGTAGTCATGTGGCACCCAGGAGGACTATGAACGTCAGGAATATCAGGACAGAAGACAGAACTGTGAAGACTATACCTAGAGGATCCAGCCCCTCTCAAAATAGCTAGGAGGTGAAACAGGAAAAGCAGAGAAAGAAGCGGCTAAATTTGGCTTAATTCTGGCTTATAACTGCTGATCTAGGCACCAAGAACATGTCTCTAGACTTCATCATGGCCACCTATCCAGAATCCTGAATCCAGAGACCGTAAACCAAAGATGTAAGTTCACAGTCAAATCAAGTAAGTATCTAATATAATTTACTGATATTTTTGAAGCCATTTCTAGTTTACCAATAATTTAAAAACTAGCTTTATTTACCAACTCTCACATACGTATAATATATAGAGACATACAAACACACAGAAGCAGATCTTATAGCTCTCACAAAGGATTTCCATTTACCAGCTATAAAGTAGTTTTTTTTTTTCCTTCTCCCCATTCAGTCTATCAATCTTCAATTTACCTGTTTCATTGCCACAAGCAATTGTTAACTACGCAACAAATTTGCATTTCTAAAAGGACAAATCTTAGCTGGAACAAAAATATATATATTTCATAAGCACAGAGCTAATACTTTAGGCCTAAATATTATATCATCATTTGTTCAAACCAAAGGGAAAAAAAAATGCTCAAGTAAAAGTTCACTTAAGACAACATGGCCAGAAAAGCACCTTAAACAAATGTATGACTTATGTCAATTTAAAAGAATGGTAAGAGCTTTGAATATACATTGGCAGATATCCTTAAAATTGGAGATTTCCTTGATAGATGTAAATTTATTTTACAAAAGAGTTTCAAAATAGCCAACTAATTTCTAGAAAGGTATATCTTAGTTTAGTACGGTATTCTTTAACTTAGCTACTGTTTCTTAGCTAAAATTACTAAGTTCAGTATGGAGCAAGAAAATATTTTTTATGCCTGGACTCAGCGTGGATATATCCATAAAAGAAGCAAGCCTATTTTACCTGCGGGGCTACCTTGTATAAACATCTTATCTAGGATAGCTTTCTTTCCACCTTTAAGATGTGATACTAACTAAGCCAAAAGGTTAGCAGTTTTAATTTTTGTTATCAATTCATTGCTTAAAATTTTTATTTGCCTTTCATAAAGTATTTAAATAAAAATATTCAATTAAAAAATGAAATGTGTTTTGAAATTTCTGCATATCAATCCCTAGATAAGACTAATTTGAGAGTCTTCATTTGCAAATGTAGTTCTTCAGAGCAGTGTTGTTCATTTGAAACGCTCTATTGTGACTTCACATTTTAGTAAGATTTCACCATTTCTGTAAGACTTGCTGCTTCCAGGGCCAAATACTTATGCACATATAAGCCAGAAGGAATTCAGGTATTCAGAAATTAAGCATCCCATTTTTACTTAAAATACTGGCTTTGTATCTTAGGTTCTCTTGATCAACTTAGACAATGATGATTTTTCCTTACCTAAGTGATATGGTTTGGCTGTGTCCCCACCCAAATCTCAACTTTAATTGTAGCTCCCAGAATTCCCATGTGTTGTGGGAGGGTTGGGGGGTGGTAATTGAATCACGGGGTCTTGTATTTCCTGTGCTTTTCTCAAGGTAGTGCATAGATCTCACAAGATCTGATGGGTTTATCAGGGGTTCCCACTTTGGCTTCTTCCTCATTTTTCTCTTGCTGCCGCCATGTAAGAAGTGTCTTTCACCTCCTGCCATGATTCTGAGGCCTTCCCACCTATGTGGAGCTGTAGGTTCAATTAAACCTCTTTTTCTTCCCAGTTTCCAGTATGTCTTTATCAGCAGCATGAAAACAAACTAATACACTAACATGCAAGAAAAATAAACAAATGGATAGAACACAAAAATCCCTCCAAATTTCCAAAAGAGAGCACTTACCGCAATCCTCAGTTGCTCTGAGAGAATGATGAACACAATGGCCCAGATGAGTACCTCACTTGGTCACTTGGCATTCCTGAGGTTGCAGAAAGCTCTAATTTGTATCCCTCTTCTGACACCACCTGCTCAAAAAAAAGAAAAAAGAAAAAATGTGGCTAAATTTAAAAGAGCTCAACTGAGCAAACAACAATTTCAGAAGTGGGCAGCCTTCCAAGCCAAAGTAGGCTCAGAGACTACAGTGCAAACACATGATAGAAGAATATTTACAGAGAGAAAAAGGAAAGTGAGGTACAGAAAATAGAAGTGGGGTACAGAAACAGCTGGATTGGTTACAGCTCAGCGTTTGCCTTATTTGAACATAGTTTGAACAGCTGGCCACCTTTGATTGGCCAAATCTCAGTGATTGGCCCAAGATAGGCTATAGTCTTCTTACAACGCTGTAGATCATGATGTCAAGAGAAACCTTTAGGCTGAACTCAAAATATGTAAGGAGGCAGCTTTAGGCTAAACTCAATTGAACAAGTGATGTGTCTATTACTCCTTTCAGTTCTATCAGGTTTTTATTTTTCTCACATATTTTGCTGCTCTCTTGTTAGTTGTATACACATTAAGAATAACTACATGATGTTGAAGAATTGACTCATTTTATCATTATATAATACACATCCTTAGTCCCGATAATCTTGTCCATTCTGAAATCTGCCTTTGGATTAATTTAGCTCCTCCAGCTTCAATTCATATTATTAAGGTACACTTTTCTCCAACCCTTTACTTTTAACCTCTTTAATTCTTCACACTTAAGTGGATTTCATGTAGGCAGTATATAGTTTCCTAGTTATTTAATCAACTGTGACAATCTCTGTCTTCAAACAACTGTATTTATATAATTCACATTTAAAATAAATTTTAAATATTTGAATAAATACCATTTCTAACAGTTTTAGATTTATTGCATTTGTTGCCATTTTTTCTCTTTTACCCTTTTTCCTCTTCTCTGTCTTGTTTGTACTTAATTGACCACTTTGTATGCTAAATTAGGATATCTCTTCCCTTAGATGGCAATTTTTTTCTATTACCTTTTAGTAGATATCCTGGAGTTTGCAATATATATTTTTCATTTCAACTAACACTATACTGCTCCAAATACTGCTGTGTATTTTTTTATGCAAGTATCTTATTATAGAATACTTCTAATTTTTCCTCTCATTTCTGTAATATTGCTGTCATTCATTTCGCACGTCTGTTTGAAATAATCATTTAATACAGTTCTTTATTGCTTTAAACAAATAATTATGTTTTAGATCAATTGTAAATATGAAAATATTTAAATATTTTCTTTTTTTATACTCTGATGCTTTTTTTCTCTTTATTGGATCTAAGTTTCAGGCCTATGTAGTTTTCACAGTGTCTACAGAACTTATTTTAACTCTGTAGATGAGATCTACCAGCAATAATTTCTCTTTGTCATCTAGTCTGGGATTTTCTATTAACCCATCTTCAAGTTCACTCATTCTTTTCTTAGCATGCCAAGTCTGCTAATGAGCACATATATCTAAAATATTCTTTGTTTCTGCTACTGTGGGTTTTGTTTTTCATTTCTAGCATTTTCTTTTATTCTTACTTAAGACTATCTATATCTATGCTTACATTATCTATCTGTTTTTACATGTTATCCACTTTTCTCCAGTGTAGTCCTTAATTTAGTAATCATAATTTTTTAAATACCCTGTGTCATATCTGAATTCTGTATTATAACTGAGTTTGGTTCTCATGACATCTTTGTATCTTCAGCTTATGTTTTATGTTTGTTCTCATTTTTGACATGCCTTGCACATGCTATATTACCCATACATATGTGTAATAGGTATTGTAATAAATAGATTTTGAATGTCAGGATTTATGTTAATCTGGCTATGAGTTGTTTTGTGCTTAATCTTTGTTGTGCATTCTAAAATCATCCCAATAAATCTGTCTTTCATTGTGCCTGTGTCTTGAGCTTGTGACTTTCACAAGTATTTGTTTGAAGGTATTGCATTTATTTTCTCCCAACCTCCTATTTCTTTCACAGCTGCAGATTTCTTTCTTTATTTTCTTGAAGAAAGACCTCACCTCTATACACTATGATTTGATTCCTCTGGGAAGGAATCTTCTTCCCAAATTGGGATTAAGTGTCAAAATTAAGCTTTGGTAGAGTCTTCTTTTACAGAGAGTAGGACTTTCTCTATGGAGAAGGTTCCTCATCTTTATTTCAATGGATATTTTTCCCGACAAACATAATGACTACTTTGTTTTTAAAAAGCCCAAGGAAATTCCCATTGTTCAGTCTTCAGCTTCACACAAAAATTAACAATTTAATATAAGTTCTCACACCTGTCTCATATAAGACTTGGAGCTCCTCAAGATCAAAGATTTTCTTGTTTTTCTTTTTCATTGTCATGCAACTAGTACCTATCATAATGCTTGGTATAGAACTCATACTTTATAAATATTTTTTCTGAGACATACTAATAAATAAGCATTCAATTTATTTCATGATGCTTTGGCAAGTAAATACCTATATGTGGCCACATAGTACACTAGAATGCAATAAGAAGAAAACTGAAAGAAAGTTTTAAGTATTAAAAAAATGTAAGTTTTAAGTACTGAAAAGGTTCATTCCAAATCTTATTGATGTGAAACTCAACGTTTCTTTATATAAAAATATGTCTGTCTACTAAGTCTACCAAATATTACAGAATAGTAGATAAAATTCCAGGGAATCTCAATATTATGAAAAATGTAAATCATGTTGAATTTGATCATTACTGGAATTGTGGCAGTTTACTATTATTTGTTAAGCATTGCAACCTCTGACAGTTTGATTCATAAATATTTTAATGTTCTTTATAAAATTAAAGTGTTTCCTACATTTAATTGCAAAATTAAACAGATCATTTATTAAAATTGTATATTATAACACTGTAGTAGGACATGTCACACTTTTAATACAGACCTGGATAAATAATGAATAATCTTAGTACATGAGACCAAGAATTGAAGATTATATGTGGACATAGAGTATTTAAATCACTCGATATTACATAGGCATTGCTAAAATAATCTTTGGCTTATAGATTTGCTATCTGGACTATAAAACAAAGCGCTAGAGTGCCATCTCCTGGAAAGTATGATGATCTGGAAGAGGAGGTGATTGAATATGAATTATTTATTTAAGAAGTACTTCAGATTAATCAGAACAATGAGGAAGGTTAAAGGGAAGAATAAGCCTACAGATTTCTATTCTCAGGGTAATAATTGTGTTTTAATATAGAGTAATATAAGATTAAATATTTCACTCTTACATGTAACATTATCATTTCTTAACCTTTCAGAAGGTTGCATCAACATACACCATTACTTTGATGTTAATATTCAGGACATTTGCTGAGCTTACAAAGCACATAAGGTAAATCATTTCAGGTCATGAAATTAACTTCCTGTTTAAAGTCAGTTAGGACTCTCACTTTATAGAGGCCCCTCACTCATTTTTCTAATCTTATGACCATTATCAAAAATTGTTAAAATATGTGGCTATAAAAGGTATTCAAGTCATTTAGTGAAAGGCTGTAAGTCTACTGAGAATACATTTCTATACCTCATATCAATCCCAACCTTAAACTCTCTCTTCTATATTTTTTTAACGTATAACAAAAAGCCTTCAGTGGTTTACATCTATTTTTACATATTTCCTATTAGAAAGGTCATTATTGCTCTATAAAGTCCCCTATGCTCAATATTTAACCTATTTCATCTTAAATTTCTATCAGTGAAGTTAATATTTATGAATATATTTTATTTTTCTCTTTTCATGTTTACATAATTTTTGCTATTTTGTGTTGAATTTCTAAATATTTTAAATTATTTTCAAAAATATTTTATTGAGCTATTAACAAATACATAACAAAATTCTGATGCACAAATTACTATCAGGTTTAAGGCTCACTTATTTCTTAATGGCCAGTATATTAGTCACATTATTCTAATGGTATTTTTGTAATATTACATGGGAAATATTATTTTTAAAGTGGTACATTAAACTTACAAAAAATCATATTAATGATAATATTTATTGATTCACTATGAGTTACTAGTTGACACTCTACAAAGCTACAAATAAATATACTGTAACAATACAATAAAATACAATATACAATGAAAGTTATCCCTGTTTTCAACATAAATTATCCACCAAACAACCATAAATGTCAAAACTACACTGTTATTAGTTATTTGCTATATACCAGTTTCTGTGTTGAGAAAACCATGGCAATGATTACTATGTAAGAATAAGTGGAATTTAATATTTTTTAAGCTTTAAATCTTTCTTTGAAACTTTATTAAATGTATTGCAGAATTATGTACGACATACTGCATCCATTTAAAGTAGGCAATTCAATGAGTTTTAACAGCTGTGTACACCATTGTAACCATCAGCAAATTGGTAATGGAGAACAGTACTCCAACCATTGGCTTTAGGCAACAATTATTGGCAATTTTATCATCATAATTCTTCGCATTTTTATATAAATGTAATCTTGCAGTATGTAACTCTTTTTTTATAGGTTCTTTTACTCAACATATTCATTCTGACACTCCGCTGTGTGCTTGTGTTTACCAGCAAACTTTGCTGTTTTTAATGTTTATTTATTGTACTAATTTATTTACTGTTAATACAATTTTACACTAATTTTTGACTTGGGTGATATAGCTGCTGTAAATAGTAGTGAATATGGTTTTATGGAAACATAAGTTTTCACTTTTTCTTGGATAAATATCCAGGGGTACAATGGGCATATCATAAAGTAGTTTATGTTTAATGTAACCGCGAAGCCTCTCTTGGATATACCAGCAAAAAGACTTCTTCTTTTCCCCCATGAACTCTCATGGTCTGCCTTACATATCTACTTTCTGGAAATAATCATATTGTGTTGTGTATTCGTTACATGTACACATGCTTTCTTTACATAAACTCTACTACTAAATACCACATGAAGACAGAGACTTTTTATCATCTTTTCTATTTACAAATATAATACTCTCTCCATCAAAGAAGGTGTTTAATAAGTACGTGTTTCAAAAATAAAAAATCTTAATTTTAATACAGAAACCTTTTCATATATTTCACTTTGGTTCCACTCCCCTTGACATGAGGTACTTACCAGTCTACTTTCTACTGTATTCAATACCTATTAGTATTGTTTTAAAAGATAATTCAGTATTGATTTTAAGGACACGTGAATGGTAAGAGTACAGTCAAGTTGTTTTTCCCATGAAGAGAAAGGAGATTATGGTGTGTGATCAAATCACAGGAATAATAAAAGCCTATAGAGACACAGATGTTACAATAAATAAACTTGATACTCGGAGAAAACATCTTAAAGGCCTATTTTGAGATGACTGATATGCAGCAGATTTTGTTTTAACTGAGACAGGAATGAACTCTAAAAAGGAGTTCTTGCCTGGTGTAAACCATCACTGGGACTTCAACATTGGTTATTCTTACTGCCTTCTTCGAAGGTCAAGATTGCATGCTGACCAACAAGAGACAAAGGCAAGAAACAAGAACTTAGCCACCAGAAATGAGATTAAATGTGATTTCATGAATATGAAAAACCTTTTAAAAAGTCAATGTGCTAATTAAAAGTGCTCTTGGACATGAATAAGCCAGATATCTCAGCAATATTTATAGATACAATCACTGCATTAGACAAGCCAAATGATACATCCAATATACCAAGAACTTTTCTTTCTTCATCAGACATGATGAGTAGTAATTATGGACCACCTTAAAATAATGGGTTGGTCATGTTCTATAGAAAGATTCTGAATCCACAAGTGTTTTAAAGATTTTTTGAGAGAAAAGATACTAATATAAAAATTTACTATGGTTTGAAGAGTGATAGCATAGGGACACAATCATTGGCTATATATATTTTAATCATAAAATTAATTTTAAAAATAAATTCAGTTTTACTGTTTTAAATAGCTCTTTGCTTTACATCATTTTACTGCAATGATTAAAACTCAGTTGAAAATTGTTGAAAGTTTGTATCATCAAGAATATTAAATTTAGAAGTCAAACAGGTAATTACATTTGGAATATTAAATATGTACTACAGGGGTGGCATTATCCAAAAGAAATAGGTAACTGATCTTAAAAGATTATTCCTAAGAAAAAGAGAAGAGAGAAAAAATGATCAATCTGTAAACATAACATTTCATAGCATTGATTTAAATTATTAAGGTAAATAATTTTAAAAGGCTAATTTTTCTGGAGTATTTTAATTAGTCTTAGTTTTAATCTGATAGATTTACATCTTATTGTAAATGAGCTCTACCACAAATCACCTTTCTCTTTACGTATTGTATTTACATTTTTCTCCTGTTCCATTAAAACTTACACTTTTCAAAGGAGTATGTCCTCGCTTGAAATGTATACCGACTTCTAAATAAATAAAATTATGAAGCTTTCAGATTTAACTCTTCACAAGAGGCCTGCTCCTATCAGAAAAATCACATGGATCACTACACATAATTTGTGTTCAAGCTTAAAGGCAAAACAAATAAAGCCTAAGACATATCAATTCCAAGCTTGATATGAATACTTACTAGCTATGCGATCTTCAATGAACTACTTAACCCTTTTTGTACTGATAAATTATAATTATACATATTTTGGAGGCACATGTAATATTTTGATACATGTATATAATGTGTAGTGATTAATTCAAGGTAATTACAATATTCATTATTTCAAACATTTACTATTTCTTTGTGTTGGTAACATTTTTAATCTTCCAGCAATTTTGAAATGTACACTAAATTATTGTTAACTATTGTCACCCTACTGTGGTATCAGTAAATATAATTTATTATATATTATACAGTAACAAACACTAGAGCTTATTTTTTCTCATTTTATTTTTGCAACCATTAACCAGTCTCTCTTCAGTCTCCCACCCCTTCACCCTTCCAAGCTTCTGGCAACCATCAATCAAATAACCCCTTTCATGAGAGCAATGATTTTGTCCCCCACATATGAGAATGGACGTGTGATACTTCCCTTTCTGTGTCTCGCTTATTTCACTTAACATAATATCCTTCAGTTTTATCCACGTTGCTGCAAATAGATTTTGAGCCACAGTTTCTATATTTGTAAAGTGAGACCAGTAACTATTTCTTTGCATAGATTTTTTTTGACAATTACAGACTATTTATTTAAAAACCCTGAAACCCAGCAATGGCCCAATAAATAGTACTGATTTTATAATCAGACACTTCTAACTGGTAATTAAAAATCTCTAATGTCCTTCAAAACTGCTGAATGTTTATTTTATGTCAGAAAATTATCAAGATTTATCCATCGTATTCAATGTCTATTCAAGTTTCCTCCAAGATTTATGTAATCAATTTGAGGCTTAAGGCATAGTTAGAGACACATCTTTGTGAATTGCTTTAATAAAAGTGTGGTGAAGCAACACAGCATGTCATATACTGTTTGGACAGTCTCATCAATTTACCTCTGCAAATTAAATTGTATGGCAGCTCATGGACACAGTACGCAGAAGTACTCTTGGAAATTTTTATGGATTATCTAGATTTTCACACATTTAAATCATGTCTTAAATTTCTTCATTATGGCTTGTTCCTATATAATTAAAATATAAACTATTGCTATTGTTCTATCTCTCTTTTCTCATTGATTCAATTTAAAATAAAGTTGACACATTTCTCCATTGCTTCTATTTTTTGGTTTAAGCAAGAAAATAATGACTCTTAGGCAATGATGTTAGCCCATTAGGTCAGAGTATATTGGAAATCAAGGGAGTCGTGATGCAAAAATATAAATATAAAAAATATATATATGCATATTATTGTATATTGAGACATAACTAGTAAACAATAAGATTGAACTATTAAATTATTAGTGAGTAAGAGCAATTTGGTGACTTTTAATGTCTACATACAGACACTAATGTATAACTAGATGTATTTATCCAGCATGTAAATTTTGCTATGTGCCTAACAAGTATGAGATACAATAATAGATACTTGATATACATAAAGTTTAATAAAGTTATTTAACTTTTAGGAGCCCACAGCATGACAAAAGAGATCTCAAAAAATAATAAAAAATAAATAAATAAAAATAGAGAAAGTAGATTAGTGTTATAAATCACAATGCCAAAGGAAAATTATCACATAATATATCAGGGAAAAATGACACGCAATAAAATCAAGTCAAAAGTCTGAAAGAAAATTATAGGGCATTTTTGAGACCCTTGATTATGAATTTAAGTTAGGTTCTATGCAATAGGCAATAAGAAAATTTCAAAAGGTTGTGCAAACAAGAAGAAAATGGTCAGAACTGTATTTTAAATCATTAACATTCTAAAACAATAAAAGTTGATCCTGATTTGAGAGAGGAGACAGGAGTAGAGATCAACACAAGGGGATAAATCGAGGTTTGTCCAAATGAGAAGCAATCAGGGATTATTCTATGACAGAGCAGTACAAATCAGTAGAAAGAGATATATTTGAGAGAGTATAAAAAGGTAAAATTGAGAAGTTTTGAAAAGTAGCTGTATACTAGCTTTTAACAAAAACCCTAATTTTATAATAAAAATTATGAAAATTGGAAGTTCTAGCCAGAGCAATCAAGCAAGAAAAAGAAATCAAGGGTATTCAATTAGGAAAGGAGGAAGTCAAATTGTCTTTATTTGCAGACCACATGAGTGTATATTTACAAGACCCCATTGCCTCAGCCCAAAATCTTTTGAAACTGATAAGCAACTTCAGCAAAGACTCAGGATACAAAATAAACGTGCGAAAATCACAAGCATTCCTATACACCAATAACAGAGAACCAAAACAAGAGCAAACTCCCATTCACAATTGCTGCAAAGAGAATAAAATACCTAAGAACGCAACTAACAAAGGATGTAAAAGACCTCCTCAAGGAGAACTACAAACCACTACTCAAGGAAATAAGAGAAGACAAAAACAGATGGAAAAACATTCCATGTTCATGGTTAGGAAGAACCAATATCATGAAAATGGCCCTACTGCACAAAAAAAAAAAAGTAATTTATAGATTCAATGGTATCCCCATCAAGCTACCAATGACCTTCTTCACAGAACTGGAAAAAAATACCTTAAACTTCATATGGAACAAAAAGAGAGCCCACATAGCCAAGACAATTCTAAGCAAAAAGAACAAAGCTGGAGGCATCATGCTGCCTGACTTCAAACTATACTACAAGGATACAGTAATTAAAAGAGCATGGTACTGGTACCAAAATAGAGGCATAGACCAATGGAACAGAACAGAGGCCTCGGAAGCAACATCACACATCTACAACCATCTGATCTTTGACAAACTTGACAAAAATAAGCAATGGGGAAAGGATTCCCTGTTTAATAAATGGTGTTGGGAAAACTGGCTAGCCATGTGCAGAAAGCAGAAACTGGACCCCTTCCTAACATCTTGCACTAAAATTAACTCCAGATGGATTAAAGACTTAAACATAAGACCTAACACCATAAAAACCCTAGAAGAAAACCTAGGCAAAACTATTCAGGACATAGGCATAGGCAAGGACTTCATGACTAAAACACCAAAAGCAATGGCAACAAAAGCCAAAATAGACAAATAGGATATAATTAAACTTCAGAGCTTCTGCACAGCAGAAGAAA
>CAUYLG010016232.1:0-48496 GCA_963573385.1 Cacajao melanocephalus
TTGTTTTTAACTCAGTTTTAATTTTTGATTTAATCATCCAATTCCTTTCTTTTTATTTTTAAAAATTTAATTGTGATAAAATATTTATAACAAAATTTACCATCTTACCCATTTATGTTTTATTTAACGTTTTTATTTTTAATTTTTGTGGTTATAAAGTAGGTGTATACATTTATAGGGTACATGAGATGTTTTGATATAAGCATGCAATGCATAATAATCACATCATGAAGAATGGGGTATCCATCTCCTCAAGCATTTATCCTTTGTGTTACAAATTATCCAATTATACAATTTTAGTTATTTTTAAATGTATAATTACATTATTATGGACTATAGCCACCTTGCTGTTCTATCAAATAGTAAGTCTTAGTCATTCTATCTTTTTGTACGCATTAACCATCCCTACCTTCTGCCAACCTCCCGCTACCCTTCCCAGCCTCTATAACTATCCTTCTACTCTCTATGTCCATGAGCTCAATTGTTTTGATTTTTAGATCCCACAAAGAAGTGAGAACATGCAATGTTTGTCTTTCTGTCCCTGGATCATTTCACTCAACATAATGATCTCCAGTTTGATCCATGTTGTTGCAAATAACAGGATCTCATTTTTTTAAATGGCTGAATAATATTCCATTGTGTGTAAGTACCACATTTTCTTTATCCATTCATCTGTTGACAGACACTTAAGTTGCTTCCAAATCTTAGCTATTTTAAAGAATGTTGCAACAAACACAGGAGTGCAGATACCTCTTTGATGTACTGGTTTCCTTTGGGGTATATACCCTACAGTGGGATTGCTGGATCCAATGGTAGCTCTCTTTTTAGTTTTTTGAGAAACCTTGAAACTGTTCTCCATAGTGGTTGTACTAATTTGCATTCCCACCTACATTGTATGAGGGCATGAGGGCTCCCTTTTCTCCACATCCTCACCAGCATTTGTTACTGTCTTTTTAATATAAGCTATTTTAATGGGGGTGAAATGATATAATATCTCATTGTAGTTTATATTTGCATTTCTCTAACAATCAGTGATGTTGGGCACCTTTTCATAGATCTGTTTGGACATTAGCCATTTTAATGGGGATGAGATGATATAGTATCTCATTGCAGTTTAGATTTGCATTTCTCTAATGATCAATGATGTTAAGCACCTTTGTATATACCTGTTTGCCATTTATATGTCTTCTTTTGAGAAATGTCTATTCAGATCTTTTACCCACTTTTAAATTGGCTTATTAGATTTTTTCCTATAGAGTTGTTGGAGCTCCTTATATATTCTGGTTATTAATCCCTTGTCAGATGGGTCATTTGCAAATATTTTCCCCCATTCTGTGGGTTGTTCCTTGATTTTGTTATTTCCTTTGCTATGCAGAAGCTTTTTAACTTGATGAGATCCCATTTGTCCATTTTTGCTTTGGTTGTCTATGCTTGCGGGGTATTACTCAAGAAATCTTTTTTCACTCCAGTGTCCTGGAGAGTTTCCCCAGTACTTCCTTTAGTAGTTTCATAGTTTGAGGTCTTAGATTTCGGTCTTTAATCCATTTTTTTTTAAAGATGGAGTCTCAGTCTGTCACCCAGGCTGGAGTGCAGTGGCACAATCTCGGCTCACTGCAACTTCCGCCTTGTGAGTTCAAGCAATTCTCTTGCCTTAGCCTCCCGAGTAGCTGGGATTACAGGCGCCTACTATCACATCTGGCTAATTTTCATATTTTTAGTAGAGATGGGGTTTCATCATGTTGGCCAGGCTGGTCTGGAACTCCTGACCTCAAGTGATCCACCTGCATTGGCCTCCCAAAGTACTGGCATTACAGGCTTGAGCCACTGTGTCCGGCCTCTTTAATTAATTTTGATTTGATTTTGTATATGGTGAGAGATAGGAATCTAATTTCACTTTTCTGCCTATGGAGATCTAGTTTCCCCAGCACCATTTATTGAGAAACTATCTTTTTCCCAGTGTATGTTCTTGGCACCTTGTCAAAAATGCGATTGCTGTAGGTATGTGGATTCGTTTTGGGTTCTCTATTCTGTTCCATTGGTTTACATGTTTGTTTTTATGCCAGGACCATGCTGTTTGGTAACTGTAGCTCTGTAGTATAATTTGAAGTCAGGTAACGTGATTCCCCCAGTTTTGTTCTTTTTGCTGAGGATAGCTTTGGCTATTCTGGGTCTTTTGTGATTACACATGAATTTTAGGATTGTTTTTTCTATTTCTGTGAAGAATATCATTGGTATTTTGATAGGGATTGCTTTGAATCTGTAGCTTGCTTTGGATAGTATGGACAGTTTAACAATATTGATTCTTGATCTTTCTATTTTTTGTGACTTCTTCAATTTCTTTCATCAGTGTATTATATTAATAGTTTTTATTATAGAGATCTTTCACTTACTTGGTTAATTCCTGGATATTTAATATTATTTGTGGCTATTGTAAATGGGATTACTTTTAAAATTTCTTGTTCACATTGTTCACTGTTGGCATATATTGGGTTGGTGCAAAAGTAATTGTGGTTTTTGCAAACACTGCAATCACTTTTGCACCAACCTAATAGAAATGCTACTGATTTTGGCATGTTGATTTTGTATCCTGTTACTTGACTGCATTTGTTTATCATTTCTAATAGTTTTTTAGTGGAGTCTTTAGGTTTTTCCAAATATAAGATCATATTATCTTATCTGCAAATAATAATAATTGGCCTTCTTCCTTTTCAATTTGGTTGCCCCTTATTTCTTGTTCTTGTCTGACTGCTCTAGCTAGGACTTCCAGTACTATGTTGAATACCAGCAGTGAAAGTGGGTAGCCTTGTTATGTTCCAGATCTTAGAGGAAAGGCTTTCAGTTTTTTTTTTTTCCCATTCAATATGATGCTAGTTGTGGATCTGTCATCTATGGCTTTCATTATGTTGAAATATGTTCCTTCTATACTCAGTTTTTTGAAGGACTTTTATCATGAAGGGATGTTTATCATGAAGGGATCAAATGCTTTTTCAGCTTCACCTGAAATGATCATATGGATTTTGTTCTTCATTCTATCGAGATGATGTATAGTATTGATTGATTTGCATATATTGAGCCATCCTTGCATCCCTGGGATAAATTTTACTTGGTTGTGATGAATGATCTTGTTAATGTATTGTTGAATTTGGTTTGCCAGTATACCAGTTTTTTAAGGGTACACTTCAGTGGCATTAAGTACATTCCCACTGTTGTATATCCAATGTCCAGAACTCTTTTCATCTTGCAAAACTGAAACTCTGTACCTACTAAACAAAACTCCCAAACCCCCAATCCCCTGAGCTGTGGCAACTGCCATTCTACATTTTGTGTGTATGAATTTGACTACTCTGGGTACTTTATACAAGTGGAATCATATACAGTATTTGTCTTTTTGTGACTGGCTTATTTCGCTTAGCATAATATCCTCAGGGTTCATCCATGTTGCAGCATATATCAGAATTTCCTTTGGTTTTAAGGCTATATATATATATATATTTTTGAGACGGAGTCTTGGTCTTGTCACCCAGGCTGGCGTGATCTCGGCTCATTGTAACCTCTGCCTCCCAAGTTCAAGTGATTCTCTTGCCTCAGCGTCCCAAGTAGCTGAGACTACAGGTGCCTGCCACCATGCCTGGCTAATTTTTGTATTTTTAGTAGAAATGGGGTTTCACCATGTTGCCAGGCTGGTATAACTCCTAATCCCCAGTGATCTGTCCATCTTGGCCTCCCAAAGTGCTGGGATAACAAGCATGAGCCACCATGCTGGGCCAAATTTCTTTCTTTTTTTCTTTTTGAGACAAAGTCTCGCTCTTGTCCCCCAGGCTGGAGTGCAATGGCATGATCTCAAAACACTGCAACCTCCACCTCCCGGGTTCAAGCAATTCTCCTGTCTCAGCCTCCCAAGTAGCTGGGATTACAGGCACCTGCCACCACACCCAGCTAATTTTTATATTTTTAGTAGAGATGGGGTTTCACCATGTTGGCCAGGCTGGTCTCAAACTTTCAACCTCGTGATCTACCTGCCTTGACCTCCCAGAGTGCTAGGATTACAGGCCTGAGCCACTGTGCCCAGCCCAAATTTCTTTTTTTAATCATAAAATGATTTGGGTTTATCTAGCTTGTTAATCAATCAATTAGATTAAGAGGGAGTAACTGGTCTGCCTAACAAGACTGTAGGCATGAAAAATGGTAAGAGGGGAGTTGGTAGAGAGGGAGAGAAAGAATTTGCAGAAATATTTAATGCCGTGGTTCTTTAGGGTGCATCAGAATCATGGGCAAGACTTGGTAAATCAGATTGCGAGGCTCAAACTCCAGAGTTTCTGATTCATTAGGTTTAGAGTAGGGCCTGGAATTTGTATCTTCCAGAAGATCCTGGGCATGATCACACTTTTGACAACCACTGTAACCTATCCAGGGTTAGGCCAAGAGGATTCTAATTGCTGAAATTTTCCCATAGTGCAAAGATACCCTTCCCAGCTAAGACAGGAAGCTTGCAGTTATAGAAGTAGGGAAGCACAAGAAGAGTGAGAAACAGTGAGAAAGCTCGGCCCTCAAGGTCCCAGCAACTTGTGGAAATGAGGGAAAGGATGGTGGCGAGTCAAGCTGTGAGGACCAAGTTCTGATTTCTCCTCCAGACTCAGGGAGGAGAGGACAAGTGTACAAGGTAAGTGAGGGGAATGCCAAAGGGCTCAGGGAACCTTGGCTCCACTGCACCATCAGAGACCCTAGGAGAAGGTCGCTGGAGCAGGTCGGCCTGGATTAATTTCGAGGTCTCTAGAGGTCCAGACAGAAGGAAGAATCTCAGACATCAGATGGCAACCTGCAAGGAAGCAACTATGGTGGGTGAGATGACCTAGGATGGGCCCTGAGTCAGGAGTTGCTGGGATGAGAGTTTGGCAGAGGCTAAGTTGTCTGAAGCTAAGGGGAGTTGAGCAGAGGCTGAATCTATAAGTGGGGGGTTGCCAGCAATCAGGGGCATTGCCCAGGCCATGGCTGATCATGGATTTACCAGCTGCAGGATTCAGCGTTGGAGGCCAGCAGTGACTGGGAAGGCTGTGGACAAAGCCAAGGGACCAGGAGAGATGGTGCCAAAGACCTGCACTCCACTGCTCCAAACCCCCAGACACTATTTAGCAAGACAGCTGGGCAGTGGGAACAAAAGATGACATCTGAGCAAGGGAGGATTTTATTTCAGAGACTGAGTCCCTTAAGGGACTATTCAAATAATTAGACCAGGCTAGCTTTTAACTTGGCTAGGAATAAAAATTATTGTTATTATTATTATTGCCAACTAGCAGAAGTGGATTTGTAAGAAAGACAAAATAATGAATCTACATTTTTTTATACATCTAAATTGTCATGTGACGGGGTTTGGTGGATAAAATTGGGTACCTACTTTGACTAAAATAATTGATTATCAGAAATTCAAATTTAATTGGACACCTGTATTTTTAATTGTTAAATATGGCCACCTCAACTTGTGCCTGTTGAGGGCAATTGACAAATCTAAATCCCCATTTTATTGCGTTTCAAGCTTGGGTTCATATATTTTTTAATTTTTTAATTTTTATTTTTGAGACAGAGTCTCACTCTGTCACCCAGGCTGGAGTGCAGTGCTGCGATCTCGGCTCACTCAACCTCTCCTCTTGGGTTCAAGCAATTCTCCTGTCTCAGCCTCCCAAGTAGCTGGGACTACAGGCATGTACCACTATGCCTGGCTAATTTTTTTTTTTATTTTTAGTAGAGACAGGGTTTCACTGCGTTGACCAGGCTGGTCTTGAACACCTGACCTCAAATGATCTACCCAATTCAGCCTCCCAAAATGCTGGGATTACAGGTATGAGCCACTGAGCCAAGCCTGTGTTCATATTTCATAAACAGTTGGGTAGCAGAGAAAACTAGTTCAGGATAAAATTCTTCCTACCCACAATCCACAAAGGGGCAAACCCATACACTGTTATACTGCTAGAGCTGTCCCTAAAACATGCCAATTACTTTTTTCCAATATATTCAAGATGAAGATATTTACATTTGAATGATCACCATAGCCCTAGAAAACAATTTCCAGAATTATGAAATGAGCCTTTAAACTATATATACTGTTAGAATATCTGACATATCCTCTGCCCCTCACCTTCCTAGCCCACCATCATTTGCCACAAAGGTTTCCTACCAACTGCACTAGGAAGAGTCCTCAGGGGAAGTGTCAGTCACACAGGGAGATCTCAGGATGCCCCAGAACACACAGGCTGCAGTGTATTAGCCTTTAAGTCACCTTCTGCCCAAAACATGAAGATCCTGTCACTTATCACTGTATACAGATCCACCTATCTATACATACATAGCTCCAACCAATTTGTCACTGAGATTACACCACTGAGAATTCACTCCTTTATGGTAAGATGTTGATAACCTGCAAAATTGCCTTTTAAAATATGAATAGTAGCTTTATTATTCCCATTGTATGTAAGTGTAAGATTGTATTGTTCTCAAAGGATATTTACTATTCTTAGCCATATCAAAGATTAGCAAATCATCTCCTAGCAAGGCTCTGAGAGAGTAAGAAATGCAAAGGCAAGTTTGGATGAGGAACCAGGAAAGAGGCAGATGTGGAGGAACAATTCCCAGGGAGGAAAGATTTTACGGAGATTGGGCTTGGGGGGCAGTATGGAGGAAGCAGAGAGAAGATGGGAGTAGCTTCAGTGCTTCATTAGGGTGCTGTTAATAACAGAGCACAAAGACAAATCTCAACTTCTTCAGAAGCTACATTTGACCCACATAGAACCCATCCTACAGTGGACACAGAGACTTCTAGATCTATGAATAAGAACTAGTAAGACTAGTACAGAAACTCAACATCATTTATCAAGCTTCCACTATTTGGGAGAGAAATGATAAAATCTTATTGGAAGTCTCAACTGTTCTCTGACAAAATAATAAATGTTTCAACATTTCAATATTAATCAGGCATTTCAACCACCTGTAAAATCACAGAATAAACTGATTGGAATTAAGCTATGGGGGTTTGTTTTGTTTTGTTTTGTTTTGTTTTGTTTTGAAAGGGGTATAGAAAATGATGAGCTTGTGTTCATATTTTGGTGCACTCTAAAGCCCTCTGTCACTTCTCTCTTCTTGCAGTATTGTTTCTCCCATTTCTATTTTTATTGGCATGTAAACTTGCTCCTGTCAAATGAGTGAGACAAGACGGGAAGGTTAATTTATTTAGGGAATGTGAATCAACACTGCCGGGGAAACAAAAGGCCCAGTGTGTGCTTTCTTTAAAGCAAAACAAATAAAAGCACTGGCCAAGCCCAACTCTATTCTCCAAGAAGCTGAAGAACCCATATTGGTTCAGGGATTTTGGCAATCACTGCAAACCAGCTCATCTGAACTGGTTTTTACTGACGTAAAAGCTTGGGCTTTTGTATCAGATAGACTGGAGTTTAAATCCACACTTAATACATGTATCCCCTTGATAAGATTGCCCTCTTGCAAATCTATCTCCTCATCTGTAAAATAGAATAGTAATAATCCCTATTATCAGGGTTGCGAGAATTAAATAGTGAAAATGCTTCGACACCCAAAGCTAACATTTTGAGAGCTTACTAGAATTATTTATTTAAAGACAGCAGGCTAAGTTTGCAAATCAAAATTGATTCCTGTAAACAGGATCCTAAATTGATACCAATTGGTCCACTTCTTCAGAACTTACTAGGAATCCTATGAGCGTGAATGCCCAGTGATCTAGTCCAATCACCTCATGTATATTTAATGTCAAATGCCCCCTTTCTTTTACCCCATTTTCTTAATTGTAGAATGTTAATCCCAAGAAATCGTAATTCTAATACATCACCCACGTAGTCTGCCCACTTAGGGGTTGGGACGGGAATGTGCACAAATTATTATACAAAAGGGAAAAGAGCAGATGTGTTAGGGCTGTCCTGAAAATAGCAAAGCTAAGTTAGCCTCTTCTGACCATTTTCTCAAAATGTCCCAAAATTAAATTTGCAGCTAGATGATGTTTTGTAAACTCACAAGTTTGCAAAGAAGAGAAATGCAAGATAGATTAAACAAAATGAAAGAAAACACGGTGAGTCTTAAATTCCTGAACATGAGCTCATGTTTCTATTCATTGCTATCTCGTGGAGTCACTCGGAGTTTTTGACCTCTGCCCCTGACTTTGAGACAATGATGGAAAGGTGACGAGGAATCACACAGCAAAGGTTAAAAGGGCCTTGAATCCAAACACGGCTGGATTTGGTGAGGATGCCACCAAATGCACACTAGCGGCAGCCCCACGTTGCATTTTCTCAGGAATTCCCACAGACTGATGTTGGTCCTCATGCCTCATCAAGTCAGCACTGTTGTTATGAAGGTGTCAGATGTGAAAATGTAAACAGAGCGACACAGAGGCCATTCCTGCTTAGTGACCTGTAGCAGAAAGGTCTGTTTTTAGAAACTGCTGCAGGTTGCTCTGTCCTTGGAAAGATGACAGGCTTCAAAGAACTAGTGAGTTTTTTTTTTTAAACATTTCCGAGCATTTGGGTTGTGTTCTAAATGTTTCTGAAGGAGTTCACAGAAATAAAAACCGTCCCCAGCTGTGCACAGTGGCTCACGCCTGTAATCCCAGTACTTTAGGAGGCCGAGGCACGTGGATCACAAGGTCAGGAGATCAAGACCATCCTGGCTAACATGTCTCTACTAAACCTGTCTCTACTAAAAATACAAAAATTGGCTGGGCATGGTGGCACACACCAGTATCCCAGCTATTCGGGAGGCTGAGGCAGGAGAATTGCTTGAACCCAGGAGGCAGAGGTTGCAGTGAACCGAGATCAGGTCACTGCACTCCAGCCTGGTGATGACAGAGTGAGACTCCGTCAAAACCAAAACAAACAAACAAACAAAAAACCCATCCTCAAACTTTATTGAGATGGAAAATTTGAATTTTGAACTTTACCTATATATCAAGGCCAAGAAAAGGCATGATGCTAGAGATTTTCAAACATAACCATGGAGTTTCTCAAATGGACACTGATCTCATCCTTCTGTGTCTTACATGGGCCAATGAGAAGGAAAGATTCATGGAGTTGACCTCATTCAGTCAGAGAAGAGCCTGTCCGCTCCCTTAGGGCTAGAGGCTGCAAGTTTCAGTGGGTGTTAGAATCACTTGGCATGTATGTTAAAAGGCAAGCCTCCCCCAGGAGTCTTATGTAGGAAGAGGTACAAAGGATTTCAAGTTAAATAGACACCACAGCTGTTTTGATGCAAGTTGTCTGAAGTTCACACTTTGAGGGAAAAAAAAAACTGTTATAGGAAGAAGCTAGGAAAACTGGAAAGATGTGTCAGAGAGAAGGAGAATCATCCAATAAAACAAGAACATCCCAAATTATCCATTTCTTGCCATCAGTAAGAAAGAAAATGTCATAAGATTAAAGCAAAAAGGAGCTCTGGCTTTTATGTATGCCCTGAGAGAGCACGCTTGGCTGGTGCTAGAAAACCGGACTTCTCTTCCTCATTCTGTGGTTTACTGGGCCTGTGACCTAAGGCTAAGTCCTTTCATTTCCGGGTGCTTCGACCTTCATAAAGCAGGCAGCAGTTTCTCCAAAATGACCCCTCTGGAGGTGAGGAAAGAAGGCTTGCCAGTGACCTCTCACCCATCCACCCCATGCTAAAGTTTTATATCCATTGTTATTAGCAAGTCACCTTTTCCCATTGCTTTTGTTTTTATCCCCCTGACAAATTTGATTTCAATCTAATTTTAGTTTAACTTTCACTGATGAGAAATGTAAGCTCCAAACCCTCCTTGGTTGGACCTGCTCTTTTACTCATGTCTTGGGCTTTGATGCAGTAAAACAGCTAACAGTATGGAAAAGCCGGTTAGTAAAAAAATAGAAATGCCTCCATTCAGCACGTATTTGCTGAGAACTGGTGCCAGCACCTGCTCAACAACTATGGTTGAAACTATGAATGAAATGATTGATAACAGTGTGCCAAGCCCAGGGCTGAGTTTTTTTCTACACACCTGTTGTCTTTATAGCTACAACTTCCATACGAAGTATGCATGGTTGTCTTTACTGCCCAGATTTTTAAAAAATAGCGGGGGAGAGGTGAAGTCATTGGCTAAGATCTCACAGAAAGGGCAGTGTTGTAAACCAAGTTCTGTCGAATTCAAAGCTACTACACAGCACTGCCTCCTGAGGGGGAAGAGGTGGGAGTATTGGAAACAAATCCAAACCTCCAAATAACAAGGTGACTGCAAAGAGTACCTATTCCAGTGAGACATGAGGAAGTTGAGGACACCGAGAAAGGTGGGACCTGCTACTAGAAGCAACCCTGAAGCCAGGCTCCTGGGGACCTCACTGCTGAACAAGGGCTGGGGACAGGCTACCTCACTAACAAGAGTCACAGGGGATTAAAGCAGGAGGAAATTAGGTCAATCTCATTTCACAGAGGGGAAAATGAACTTCCAACATGATCCGTCTTTGGTAGGGGATACAGGAGAAAAGTATTGTCAGTTGAGTGATGAGACTATTGACCATATTCCGTAGGGAACAGAAGGACAGTGAAGGTAAGTGCAGACTGCCTGTCCAGCAGCTCTTCACGCAGGAAACATAAATAACCCTGTTTGATGATGTAATTAAAAACAGCCAAGATTTATACAGCAATTTATGACACCTGTGAAGGGGACGCTGTTACTATCCCCACTTCAAAAGGGATGAAGCAATGGCAGAGGGCAAGTAACTTGTCCAAGGGCCCTCAATAGTAAATGCTGTAAAGCTGAGAGGCCAAGTCAGGCAGCCTGGTTCGGAGCTGGCTCACAAATATTCAATGAGCACATGTTGTGTGCCAGGAACCATTCCAAGCACTGGGGATGCCACACCGAACAAAATCCCTGCCATCGAAGAACTTATATTCTAGTGTGCGTGTAAGAGAGACAGGTGAGAAATGAAGATTAGGAGGGTGTGAGGATGCAGGAGGAAGGGGACTGAGATTGAACATGGGCTGTGCAGGGGAGGCTGACATTTGAGCAAATGCCTGAAGGAAGTGAGGGAGCAAGTCAAAGGGGATAATTGAGAAAATGTTTAATTTAGTTAAAAAAAAAAACCCTTCAGTACCATGTAACCACTAGTGAAAAACAATGGGTCTCTTTCACTGTTTGCTTCTTTAAGTTATGAGGGTGAAGAACATACAAAATGTCTCCTGAGAAAATTCCATGAAAGATTGTTTTAGGTATCCAGGGCTTGTGGGCCCCTACTTATTTACAATTAATAAGTAATAGTAGCTGATCCCTAAGAGACACCTTTAAAGAAACATTCCAAAGAATTTATTTATTTGTTTGTTTGTTGATTTGTTTATTTAGAGATGGTGTCTCCCTCTGTTGCCCAGGCTGGAGTGCAATGGTATCATCTCGGCTCACTGTAGCCTCTGGGGTTCAAGCAATTCTCCTGCCTCAGCCTCCAAAGTAGCTGGGACTACAGGTGCCCACCATCATGCCTGGCTAATTTTTGTATTTTTAGTAGAGACAGGGTTTTACCATGTTGGCCAGGCTGGTCTTGAACTCCTGACCTCAAATGATCCATTCACCTCGGCCTCCCAAAGTGCTGGAATTATAGGCGTGAGGTACCACGCCTAGCCCCCAAAGAATCTTTTAAAAATGCTCCTTAGAATCACAGTCTTCATGAAAACAACATAGAAACCTTCCTACATAAACACTTTAACCAAGCCACCATCTCCCCATGTATAATTTTACACATCCCACCCACTAAGCGAACACAGCCTCAGACCAGAGTTTGGCAGCAGAATAAACGGGAAATAGAAAAATTGCATTTTTCAGGCTGGGCATGGTGGCTCACATCTGTAATCCCAGCACTTTGGGAGGCCGAGGTGGGTGGATCACCTGAGTTCAGGAGTTTGAAACCAGCCTGGCCAACATGGAGAAACCTTGTCTCTATGAAAAACACAAAAAAAATAGCTAGGTGTTGTGGCAGTTGCCTATAATCCCAGCTACTCAGGAGACTGAGGCAAGAGAATTGCTTAAACCTGGAAGTCAGAGGTTGCAGTAAGCGGAGATTGCACCATTACACTCCAGCCTGGGCGACAAAGTGGGACTCTGTCTCAAAAAAAGAGAAAAGAAAAATTGCATTTTTCAAATGCACTGACAAACTGTACTAAGCAATCTGGCAGCTAGTCTACAGACAGCGGCACAAGCCTCTAAACTAGGTAATATAATTAAACAAGCATTTTAGCTACTGACAAAGGCACAAAGACACTAGTCTTAGGGATATAATTTTGCTAGAGACTAACTAGGCTCTTCAGAGCTGCCACATGCTAAGAGGCGCGAAGCAACAGAACCATGGGGAGACAGGTGGTAACAAATACATATTTGAGGCAGCCATCTTAATAAGCAATGATCAAAGGAAAAAGAACCCAGAGTCCATCTCAGGTCAGATGGAACCAGGGGTTTCTCTTTGCCTGATGAAGGCTAAGAGCCTGCTTTCAGCTATCAGTAACCTGCAAACATATATTTTCAGATTCTTCTCCAAGACTTTCCTGGAGGTGGGACATTTGTGATCTTGCAGCAGTTAAATTAAATAAGACAGAAAAACAGAACAGGACAAAGCTTGCCAGGACCTTCAAAGATCTGATTTTCCATTAAGGATATATGGAGGGGGTGGTATTTAACAATCCTGTATGGAAACCATTTCTCTACCCCTCATTCTCAAGAAATGGGGGATTTATGCTAAGGCCATACAAACAGTGATTTTTGAAACATAAGAGGCTGATGAAATAAATGAATACAGTCATAGCTCTGTATTCATGGGGGATTGGTTCCAGGACCACCCCCGCCCCCATAGGTATCAAAATCCATGGATGCTTAAGTCCTTTGCATAAAATGATATAGTATTTGCATATAACTTATACACATCCTCCTGTATACTTTAAATCATCTCTGGATTACTTATCATACCTAAAACAATGTAAATGCTACATAAATCACTGTTGTATTGTTTAGAGAATAATGACAAGAAAAAAAGTCTATACATTTTCAGTACAGATGCAACCATTCGTTGTTTTTTCTTGATTTTTTTTTTTGAGACAGGGTTTTGCTCTGTCACCCAGGCTGGAGTGCAGTGGCCCGATCATGGCTCACTGTAACTTTAATCTCCTGGGCTCAAGCAATCCCCCTGCTTCAGCTTCTCGAGTATCTGGGGCTACAGGCACGCACCACCATGCCCGGCTAATTATTGTAGAGACAAGGTCTTGCCATGTTGCCCAGGCTGGTGTTGAACTCCTGGGCTCAAGGGATCCTCCTGCCTCAGCTTCCCAATGTGCTGGGATTACAGGGATGAACCATTGCACCCAGCCTTTTTCTTGAGGAGCTTTTAAAGTTTCCAATACCAGTCTACACCCCACATCAATAAAATTAGAATCTCTGAGGCTGGGCTTGGTAGCTCACGCCTATAATCCCAACACTTTGAGAGGTCCAAGGTGGGAGGATCATTCGAGCCCAGGAATTTGAGACCAGTCTGGGCAACAAAGTGAGACTCTGTCTACAAAATAATCAAAAAATTAGCTGGACATGGTGGTGTGTACCTGTAGTCCCAGCTACTCCGGAGGCTGAGGTGGGAGGATCACTTGATCACAGAAGTTCAAGGACATGTTTATGCCACTGCCCCCAGCCTGGGAAACAGAGCAAGATCTTGTCTCAAAAAATAAAGCAAAATAAAATAAATTAGAATTTCTAGAGGTAGGAGCCAGGAATTAGTTTGTTGTTGTTATTGCTGTTTTAAAACTCCCTTGGTAATTCCAATGTATAGCCCAATTTAAAGAGTAGCTTTAAGCCATTTTGATCCAAGGATTCAGAGTTCCAGATATTGGTTTGTCTTCTAAATTGGAATCATCCAAACTTATTTGTTCTAGCTTATGCATCCAAATTTAAAATTGGGGGGAAATATTCCACTATAACTGTTGTGTGATCTCAGAACTCAGACCTCATATCCTAAAGGCTCAGACAGATATTTGAGTGCCATTCTTCTTCTTCTTCTTCTTTTTTTTTTTTTTTTTTTTGAGATGTAGTCTTGCCCTGTCACCCAGGCTGAAGTGGAATGGCATGATATTGGCTCATTGTAACCTCTGCCTCCTGGGTTCCAGGGATTCACCTGCCTCCGCCTCCTGAGTAGCTGGGATTACAGGTGGGCATCATGACACCCAGCTATTTTTGTGTATCTTTAGTAGAGACGGGTTTCACCATGTTGGCCACGCTGGTCTCGAATTCCTGACCCTATGATCCACCCACCTTGGTGTCCCAAAGTGCTGGGGTTACAGGCATGAGCCACTGTGCCCGGCCTTGAATGCCATTCTTTAAAGTTTGGGTGTGGAAGGTTGACTCCTGTCTGGAATACAATTTGTCTAAAGTAAAGCTGTGTTATCCCAAGAATGAAATACGGTCTTTTATCCTCAAACATTCTTTACTGGGAACAATAGAGCATTCCTTTGTATGAAGCTATTGTTTAGTGCATAGCCAGTGAGCATATGTAACCCACTGAATAAAAATAGCGGTTACCATTATGTGCTACATGGAAAAAAAATGTCCCTTTTCTCATTACAGTAAGGGAGTCTTATTGCATACCTCTCAGGAAACCTAATAATGTGTTACATGAATTTTCCATGGAAAGGAACAACTGGTTAGGAAATAAAATACTATACTTCTATACAGTGACATTCAAGCCTAGAACTCCGAAGAAGCCAAAAACTGCTCTCAGAATGGTCCCAGCAGGATTGAAATACCTCCTCAAAGCATACTGAGCAAATTCCCATGCTGCCAGGCCTCTTGGAAAAGGTTCTGGGGGTCAGAGGCCACTGCAGCTGCCTCCTTCTTCTTCTCTCAACCACTTGCTCAAGTGGAAAAAATGTTTAGAAGGGGAAGTTACCACAGTTCTCAGTTATACTGATCTCCTCTCTAGGAAAGTCTAATCCTGGGTGCAAACTGTACTGCAGTTTGGGATTTGTGCTCATGTCCCAGGTATTTGCCAGCCCTTTGCCCAGACTAAGAACTTCAAAGAGCAGATGAGCAGGATGAGTGAAGTCATGATGTGAGAGCAGGGCAGGGCATGGGAGGATGGTCACAGCGCTTCAGGAGACATGTGGAGGTGAGAGCTGTCATTTGAGACATGAGACGCTCCCAGCACAGAACCACAGAGTGCTACTGCCTCCCACGCTGGCTGCCACTTCAGCTCCTGTGCTTTCCTCCTGTAGTGTGCGGCATGGACACACTGCCTTCCTGCCCCATTCATACAGGACTTAACCACAGAGCACAGCATTGGGCCTCTTTTCAATGTCTTGAAAGTCAGTCCTTGGAACTTACCATGGCACAAAAATATTTCTTATTTGTCTTCTGTGTCCTGGAGAGGTAGAGGAGGCTACACTTTTATTCACAGAGGTGAGCTCCTTGAGATTCAAGACCAGTTTTGCAATTGCCTATAAAAAGGTCACCGCACCTTTTCTATTTGTCCTTACCTCCCACGGCCTGCCCGCTTGATAGTTATCTTTAGATGTCATAACGTTTCCAGAGGCAGCATATTGTGCTGTCTAAAGAACATTATGTCTTCAAATTGCTCAGCCTGGGTCACATATGTCTATATAACCTGACCAGTCCTTGGGACAAAAATACACCGGAGGGTGCAAGTACACTTGCCTAGAGATTCCCCTCCTACAATCCGAGCTTCTGCTCCTGGAGCTCAACCTTTCACCAATGGGCTTCAACATGGTTCAGAGTTAGAACTCTTTCAACCGAAGTTCCCCAGAGAATATGGCTTTTTTTCCAAAATCCCATTCTGAACTTGGGCCTAGTTGGTACTGTCCTTTTAAAGCCACATTTCCTCTTAGCAAAAAGGTTATAATCAGAAGTTTTAAAACATAAATGTTCTCATTTACACAAATGAGTCAAATCAGTGCCATTAAATAGAACAATCATAGGAGAATGTGGTCAGGTAAATTTTCATGAGACTGTACAATAGAAACTCCTCGTGGAATAAAGATTAATATTTTAGTACAATGAAACATTTTTATATATCCTATCTTATTTCATCCTTATAGCAACCGAGTATGGAACTGTTCTCGATTTTAAGAAGAAATTTAGTCTCAGAGAGATCGCATAGCGCCGTGGTACCATGGCCGGACCACAGCGGAACTGAGACTGGAATCCAGATGATATAATGCCTTCCTCATGCTGTTTGCAATTTCATATCTGAGAATTGGCACGTTTGGGCTACACAGTCTGGCTTGCAGATTGTCCATTTATAAGAATAATATGTGCTTTTTATGTTCTAGAAAAGCTTCAACCCTTCCTTTTCAAATTTATTGCTCTAAAAATAGGGAGTTCTGTTCAATTTTCTTTAAAAGCTTTTAATAAATTATTTCTTTAAACTGCTTTAAAACAATCAGAAAGAGATATCAGGTGGTTAATCTCAAACTGCCTTAAGAATGTAGATGCTTTTTCAGGAAATAGAGTCAGGCAGGTGAGGGGGTGGAGAGGTGGCAAAACAGTGTGAAGGAAGTGAGGAGGTGGAAGTGAAAATATTCCAAGAAATTATTTTCTTTTATAAACTGCAACCATGAGCCAGAAAAGGAACTGATTTGCACAACCCTTTTTATTAATGGCTAATAAAGTTAATTTTGTATCCTTTAAAAGGCCTTAAAAAGTTCATTACAAAATACTTGTTTTAAATTCTGGGTGAGTTACAGTCTTGCAATTCAATCTAGAAATATAAGGTCACAGAAATCTGACACGGAGGTAGCAAGTGTGTGAGCCAACAGTCCCATTCCATTCTAATAATGTCATCTCACTGGTTTATAAAAAGAAACTATTCTGTTAACCCTCAGAAACATGGGAGGGTGAATTCGGGGGAGTCTGGGCCCAAGGATCTCGGTGAATTTAATTTCATCACTATTTTTGTTTGGAGGGAGGAAGCAGCCAACTGATGCAAAACACAGTTTTCTTTCCAGAGGCTGCTGCAGAGATTCAAGTCAGCTGGGTGTCAAAGCAGGGGGATGTGTTTCCTCTGGACTCCCAAAGGAAGTTCAGGGTCAGTGGGGAATCACCTCTTCATTTAAAATGTTTTCTTAGATAAATCAAACATAAGCTTATTTGTTTTTATTGTTTTGAGGTTTTTTTTTTAACCTTTTTTTTTTTAAAAGCATTTCTAAAAGGAGGAGGCAGTGGAATAGAAGGCACTAGTTCATGATTTCACTGCTTGAGGGGCCAAGAGTCCCCAGGACTTACATCCTCAAAGACCTAGACTCTCATTTTCACTACCAGCACGTGGCCTTGGGCAAGTCCTTACCTATTTTTGGATGCAGTTCCCTGATTTCTACCTCCAGGCAGGGACCCAGGGGCTGAAAGTCCTAAGACCTAGATTCTCACTCTAGCACCTCTACATGGACAAGTCATATAGCCTAACATACACATATTTTAGGCAGATGCTTATTGTTTTTTACTTTTTCAATGCTGCTTTCTCCTTAATCTCTCTTTTCCCAGTAAAATGTATGTGATCTACCACTACTACTACTACTACTACACACATATATTCAAATTAAAAAATATGTTTCCTTCCAACACATCAACTCATAGAATAATGAGAAGGGGAAAGGCTATATCAAACTTGCAGAGGTGATGGAAAGGTTTGGGAATAATATTCACTTTGAAAAGGGGCTCAATTTTCCCCTACCCTCTGTTCTCTCTGATGCCTAGAAAGATAATTTTCCTACCACAGTCTTCCCATTAACTAGGACTGCCCCACTTCGTATGCTATGTTCTAGAGATTAAGGTGGAACTTCAAAGAGATAATTTACTTAACAAATATGCAATTTGTTTTCAGTAGATTCATGATTTAATAACTGCTAAATACCATACACACATAGTTCTCATTTAATCCTCGCAACAATTTTGTGAGACAAAAATCAGACAGATTAAATTACTTGCCCAAGGTCACAGAGCCAGTACCTACGCCATCAGACTTCAAACGCAGATCTGAAATCTGGTGCTGCTGGACACCGCCATCTCCTGTATCCTCTCTGACTTTTGCCTGGCTTGCATAGCCTTACTAAAAAGTACAAAATATTTACAGTGAAATATACTCAAGTTTTTCTTTGCCAACTGCAAGTGAAAACACAAAATATCATTCATAACAAATTTAGGAGTAAGATAGTATTTGGCAAAAAAAAGCACCTCTAGCTTTCTTTTAATTAATGAAAGATAAATAAATAAATTAATTAATTAAATAGCACCTTAATGCAGAAGGTTGGAAGGTTTGATTTGCCAAGAAAAATGGAGAAAAGATCAGAATTGGGATTAAGGATTCATTGATTATAATGCTATTCTGATGATCCAATTCAGGATAGGAGTCTGAGTCTGCACTCACGGTAAAAATATGTGTTTAGACGAATATACAGCAATTAACCCCAACAAGCTGTTCTGGGGGTCAAATGTAGCCTCCTATTTTTAAAATTCAAGTTTTAGACTATCCACAAACAGCAGTGAGCATTCCTTATACTAACCACATCTTCCATTACTCTCAGGGATGAGAAATTAAACATAAAGACCCTTTCTTTTGTCAGTTTCCATTTTAAAGATTACTCGATCCCTGGACAACTATTTTACACATATCTGCCAGATAAGTCTTTGTTGATTTCAGAGAGGATTTGGAGTATAGCTGTCATTTGGGCCCATGTCTGCTTTCCTAATTAACAGGCTTTGCACTGTCCTTGCATTCCATGAGGGTTTTCCTGCGAATGGAAGCTGTTTATTTTCCTTTGGGAATGGTTTTTCTCTGACCCACTTCTTATTTTATCATTTCTTCTCCATTTATCTACTACTAGCTGTTAACCTTCACTCTTTGTGTACCAAGCAGCAGACACATGCTCTGTTCTTACAGCATCCACACCGCCCCCTCCACGCCCTCCTCCCAGAGAGGGCTAAACTCTGCCTTCTTTATGGGTCAGCAGATCTTTGAAAGTCTTTGACCCACAACTTACTTGAGGCCTTGCATTTCTCTTGCCACTGTAGCCATTTAAGAAGGTGTTTCTATTTTTGATTGTTTTTGGTCACTCGGTAAGACAATCCCAAAACTTATATAAACACTACTACTCTGCTCTGCGTTCTTGGCATTTTTATGATGGATGTGAAATCCTGACACAAGGTACTGCCCTCCCCCACCCAAAAATTAGAGAAAAGGACGCAGGTACAAGGCTGCCAGAATATACATTTTGACTGCACAAATGATTTATCCATGAAACAGACCCTCCTTCCCATTATGTTTCCAGGAAGTCACCCCAATCTAATTTAAAAGTATAGAGATCACCTAGGAAAAAGAAAGCTAATAAATGAAAAGTCCTTAGTCACTTTGTCATGAATAAATCAAAGGAAACAGAATCTCACGTGTGCCAATGTATAAAGGTAAGACTTCTCAGGAAAGTGACGTGCTACAAAATACAAAGCCAGATTAATCCAGAGCAAAGAGTCTTCTACCTGGATCTCTGCAAGGTAGGGGGGGAATGTCCATCTATGTCTCCTGAGGCATGTTGATAATCCCCATCTATAAGCATGTATGAGATGTAAAGACAGCCTCCTTTTCCTTTGAAAGTTCAACTATAAAATTCAACACATAATAGATGAGATAAGACATATTCAAAAGGCATTTTAGGGACAAAATGTTTCCCACACCAGAAGCAGAAAGTGCAAGAACTGCTCAGTAACCTTATCGATTGCATTAGCATACCTAAAGAAAGAATGTGTCAATCAGGAAGGGGATTTGGTGTTGATGAGAATGAAAACGGAGAGGACAACGTTAGCAGCATGATTCCCTGGGGCCCCTGAGGGGAAAGGGCCCTTGCTCCTGGATGTGAATCTCCGCTGCCTGGCAGCCAAGCCCCCAATGGGAAGATGGACCATCTGGCCATCAGAACGGATCCCAGCATGCACTGGTAGAACCATTCTATAGAACCATTCTCTTCACATGGAGTTGGAGATCACCATGCAAACTCCTGACCGTAATTAGACTCCCCATTTAGTTTTCTTGTAAGGATAAAGTACTGTGTACTCATTTTTGGTCCATATGGCATACTTTTCCACTTATAGTTGTCTGTTTCAAAATAGCATTCTGGTTTATATTCCTTCAGTTTCTTGTGAGTTTGGATGCTCTGGATTAACACTCCTAAATTCCACAAGCTGTCAGATAGTTATGACCAGTTTTAGACCTGTAAGGCTGGGGACTAGCCCTTAAATGGTCATAAACTCACCAAGAGAATGAAAGGGGAGCTTCCAGATAACGAGGCAGCCAGAATATATGGTAATATGGCAATACTTCTCCATATTACCACGTGTCTCTGTCTAGCCTAATCCAGAATAATAATAATAATCAAACATTGCATATCTACTATGTACTTACACTTACTTCACTAATGCCCTTTCAAGACAGGAATGATTACTTCCATTTCACAAATGAGGAAATTGAGGCTTAGAGAGCCCAAAGTCACACAATTTGCAAATTACCAGACCAGATTTCAACCCCATGACTGTGTTTCCAAAGGTCCTACTAGAAGAAGTAATTCAAATCTTACATTACCATCTTTTAGAAGACCTACCAGAAGTCACCATGACTTCTCTTCAGGGAGGAAACAGAGCAGCCCTTTCCAGAAGCCAATCTATCACCACAGTCATGTTGAAAGACATCAGGAGTGTGGATTCTGCCATCAGTACCCAACAGATGCCAGTGTTCCCAAATTGGGCTCCTGGGTTCCAATGCCAAGGTGAGTTCAAAACCTTCATCAGTCTCTGGACACAAGGAGTAGCCCTGTGGTTCTAAGCCTGTCTACCCATCTGTTGGAAACATCAGCGCCATATTTGAGATGATGGCTTACTTTACTCAAATCTGGAATGAGCCTATGCCTAGAGTTGGCCAATAATAATAGAAAAATAGCAGCAGCATCTCTTGTTGCCTTAGAGTGTTTCATCTAATCTTTCCAATCACTTTATAAGGTATGTTAGATTGCTGAAGTATAATTGCCAAAAATTACGTATATTCAAAGTGTACAATGTGATGATTTGAGATATATATATATATGTGTGTGTGTGTATATATATATATATATATATATACTGTGTCATGATTACCACAATCAAAATCAAAATATATATATGTGTGTATATATATGTATATATATATGCATATATATACATATATATATATATACTGTGTCATGATTACCACAATCAAAATCAAATTAATCAACACACAGTTACCCGTGTGTGTGTGGGGGGGTGAGTATACTTCAGATCTATTCTCACAGCAAATTTTAAGTAAACAATACAGTATTATTAACTATATTCACCACATTGTACCTTAGGTCCCCAGAACTTATTCATCTTATAACTGAAAGTTTGTACCCTTTGAGCAACATCTCCCCATTTCCCCTATGCCCCAGTCCCTGGCAACCACGTTCTACTCTTTGCTTCTATGAGTTTGCCTTTTTTATACACCATGTATAAGTGAGATGATATCATTTGCATGGATCTGTGCCCGGCTTATTTCACTTAACAAAATGTCCTCCAGGTTCATTTACATTGTGGTAAATGGCAAGATTTCCTTCTTTTTTATGGCTGGATAATATTCCTCGTGTGTGTGTGTGTGTGTGTGTGCGTGTGTACATAAATATATACATATATATATACCACATTTTCTTTATACATTTGTCCCTCCATGGATACTTAAATTGTTGCCATATTTTGGCATAAATACATATTTAAATCCTCATTTAAAGATGAGGATATTGAATTTTCGTGAGGTTAAGTGATTTGGCCAAGCTCACACAGCTAGCAGGTGATAGCCCTGGAATTTGAACCCGGGTCTGTCTGAGTCCAGGGCCTATGCTTTGAGCCACTCCGTATCACTGACCACCAGAGAAGCAACTGCTGGTTGATGGCCCTGAAGCCGACCAGACATAGCTCAGCACACTGAGGAGAGGCACTAGAGCCTGGAGACAGTGGGCCCGCAGTCATGGCTGCATGTTTGTGGCTGGGAGGAGCTGCTGTTCCCCTAAGCATGGGCTTACTTAGGAAACATTTGAGAAATGAATTAATGTGGGTCTTTAAGAGACCATATGTGGCATGATGGAAGACCAGCTTACTTTCTACAACCTGAAAATGGTGGGGCTTCATTGATGACTCCTAAAGTCTCAGCCAACTGGAACATTCTCAAATACTGTAACATTAGTTGCTATGTGAGGCAGCTGAAATCTAAGGAAGAAATATTCAAATACACAAAATATTTAGGCCTAAGGCTTAGCAGGTCAAGGTAATAACACTCAAGTGGCAATCTAGATTCTATTCTGGCTTTTCAACTTACCAGCTGGGCTACCTCCAGTAACCTGTTTAACCTCTTGCCTATAAAATGGGGACAGTGATTGCCTATCTCATCGGATTCATATGCAGATTAATGAGCTAAGATATGTAAAATATCTCAAGCAGTGCTTACTAATAGAGATAAAAAAAAATTCAATTCCCTTCCCCTTTCCATAAATAATTTCTTCCACCAAGTGTTGGTTCCTGGGAGTACAAAGCTTCTGAAATTAAGGCATTAAGATCAAACATAACACAACACTTCCCCAACAGAGGAAACACCACTATTGAGACCAGGAAACAAAACAAAACAAAACAACAAAAAAGAGAATTTGCCTGTTTTGAAGAACCCTGTGGTGTAGGTGTGGCTCCCAGAATGCCACTGAAAACTCCAAGCCCATTGCTTTCTCTAGTCCTACCAGACAAAAAGCTTCTTAGAGCTCTGACCACATCTGGGATGAGTGTCATTTTTCATCAAACCCAGAAATTTAGAAAGTACAGTGAGGTCTATCCCTGACAAACCAATACCTACTGGGAAATGAGTGTTTCAAAAGACAGCAGTGTCTGAAATCCCTTCACCCCACTTCCTCCTCACATCCCACAAGATAGAAAAGGAAAAAAAATAGGCATCAGGATATACACACGAAGGTTTAAAGCCAAGCTACCAACCCCGAGCTCTTTTCCCAGAGATGGGGTAGGGTAGGGAGAAAGGTGGGGTGAGGTGGTAGGAGGAACAGGGAGGGGTTCTGCCACCTACCTGCGCACTACCAGCCTGAGGGTCTTGTAGGATCCTTTCACCAGGGAAACGGCCTCCCTTCTGGAGCTGCTCAGAGTGACCTCATTGATGTGCACGACCTCATCCCCGACCTGCAGTTTGGAGCTCAGGGTGTCTGCTTTGCCCCCTTCTTCAACCTGCTCGGAGGGAGAGATGCGACAGCCACGAGTGAGCTTCTCCCTGGCCTGGGGTCCATCTGGCTGTCCCCGAGCCCAGCTTGGACTCCTGCAGAGCCCAGCAGACCAGCTAGGGCCACACCCCAGCGCTTGCAGCCAGAGGGAAAACTGTGAGAAGGCAGGGACTAGCTCTGGGTGTCCATCTCCTCAAGCACCAGCACCCTGCCTGCCCAGGGAGGGTGCTTAGAAACATCAGCCGAATGAATGAAGGAACTCAGTTTCCATCCAAAGCCATTATCCCACGGTGCTCAGGACATCTTCCCACACGTCTTCAAAAAGTCCACTCAGGGCAACTGTTTTATTTCTTTAGAATAGCAGTCCCCAAACTTTTTGGCACCAGGGACCAGTTTTTGGGAAGATAATTTTTCCACAGATGGGGTGTGGGGGGATGGTTTCAGCATGGTTCAAGTGCGTTACATTTATTGTGCACTTTATTTCCATTACTTTTGCATTATAATATAGAATGAAATAATTATACAATTCACCAAAATGTAGAATCAGTGGGAGCCCTGAGCTTGTTTCCTGTAACTAGATGGTCCATTTGGGGTGATGAGAGAGAGTGACAGATCATCAGCCATTAGATTCTCATAAGGAGTGTGCTACCTAGAACCCTTGCATGTGCAATTCACAATATGGTTTGGGCTCCCATGAGAATCTAATTCTGCCTCTGATCTTACAGGAGGCAGAGCTCAGGTGGTTATGTGAGCAATGGGGAGCAGCTGTAAATACAGATGAAGCTTCACTTACTCGCCCACCACTCACCTCCTACTGTGTGGCCTGGTTCCTAACAGACCACAATAATGGTCCATGGCCTGGGGGCTGGGGACCCCTGCATTAGAAGTTGAGTTCCTCTTATCTTACATTTTGTTCTAAAATTAAAATTCATTGGACACATAAAGTAGTACATTCAGACAATGGAATATTATTCAGCACTGAAGAGAAATGAGGTATCAAACCATGAAACAACATGAAAGAAACTGAAATTCATATTACTAAGTGAAAGAAGCCAATCTGAAAAGGCTACACACTGCACAATTTCAAGGGTATGACATTCTAGGAAAGGCAAAACTAGGGAGAAAATAAAAAGATCAGCAGTGGCTGAGGTTAGAGGGAAGGGTGGGATGAATACAGTGGCACAGAGGATTTTAGGGCAGTGAAACTATTCTATATGATATTGTAATGGTGGACACATGTCCTTGTACATTTGTCAAAAACCATAGAATGTACAGCACCAAGAGTGAACCTACTATAATGAGATGTCCATGTAGGTTCATCAGTTGTAATAAATGTACCACTCTGGTGCAGGATTTTGATAGTGGAAAAGGCTGTGTGTATGTGTGGGCAGCAGATTTATGGGAAATATCTGTACCTTCCACTCATTTTTTTGGTGAGCCTAATATTGCTCTAAAACAACAAGTACACTGGCCAGGCACGGTGGCTCATGCCTGCAGTCCTAGCACTTTGGGAGGCGGAGGCAGATGGATTGCCTGAGCTTAGGATTCCAAGACCACTCCGTGAAACATGGTAAAATCCCATCTCTACTAAAAATACAAAAATTAGCCGGGTGTGGTGGTACGCACCTGTAATCCCATCTACTTCGGAGGCTGAGGCAAGAGAATCACTCGAAACCAGGAGGTGGGCCAGGCACAATGGCTCATGCCTGTAATCCCAACACTTTGGGAGGCCAAGGCTGGTGGATCACCTGAGGTCAGGCATTCGAGACCAGCCTGGCCAACATAGTCAAACCCCCTCTCTACTAAAGATACAAAAATTAGTTGAGCATGGTGGCACATGCCTATAATCCCAGCTACTCAGGGGGCTGAGGCAGGAGAATCATTTGAACCTGGTAGAGGTAGCAGTGAGCCAAGATTGTGCCACTGCCCTCCAGCCTGGGTAACAGAGCAAGACTCCATCTCAGAAAAAAAAAAGCACTATTATTCAGTCAACAAAGTTATTCAACACTTGCTTTACACCAAAATTTTTCCAAGTGCTTGGGCTATAAAAGTGGACAAAATAGACAAAAACCTTTTGCTGTTGTGATGCTAAGGTTAACAGGCAGAGGAGGGGAAGCAAACAAGAAACATAATAAACACGTAAATAATGTAACATGCTAGACATTCATCACGTGCTTTGGAAACAGAGGAAAATAAAGCTTGATTTGGGTCACATGCCAATGGATACTTACAGATGTGAATAACAATGAAAGGGAGGTAAAGGGGAAAAGAAAAACAAAACTGAGTAAACAAAGTCTCACCCATGCTTTCTTTTCAGTAATTACTCTCCAGAATTGTCCACATGTTTAAAAACCTTCAATAGGTCTCAAATTACATAAAATAGAGCAAACAATTATATACACACATATATTATATATATAAATTATATATAGATATATCTACATACATATATAGATATATATGTGTAAATATCTATATACATATATGTATGTGTATGTAGCAAACATAATGAGGAATGTATATGTATCTAGATATACCTAGATACATATATAATTCTTGGTATATATCTATATACGTATATTATATAATTCCTATATCTATATACATACATATATATATTTTTGGAGACAGACTGTTGCTCTGGCGCACAGGCTGGAATGCAGTGGCAAAATCTCAGCTCACTGCAACCTCAGCCTCCTGGGTTCAGGCAATTCTCCCATCTCAGCCTTTCGAGTAGCTGGGACTATAGGTGTGTGCCAACAGGCCTGGCTAATTTTTGTATTTTTTGTAGAGGTGGGCTTTGGCTGTGTTGCCTGCGCTGGTCTTGAACTCCTGGCCTTAAGTGATCCTCCCACCTCGACCTCCCTGCCTGGGATTACAGGCATGAGCCACCATGCCCGCCCGATATATTTTATTTTAATATATGTAAAATAGCTTTTATTTTATAAATAACAATTAAAAATGTAAAAGCCTAGATTTATTTTAAGTATTAAAAATATACACTAAATCAATATGCACTAATTATTAATTATTTCTTTCTTTTTTTTTTTTTTATAAAGACGGGGTTTCACCATGTTGGTCAGGCTAGTCTTGAACTCCTGACCTCAGGTGATCCGCCCACCTTGGCCTCCAAAGTGCTTGGATTACAGGTAATTATTTCTTAATATTTATTAATTTATAATTAAGTTATCAATATTAATTCATTATAGAGGATGAAAATAATACAGAAAGTATATGAACAGAAAAGGAAAAATCTTACCACTGCTTCCTCCATGTTACTCTCTAAAGGTAACCACTGTTTACTGTTTACGAATTATATATATATATTTTTCTTTTTGCAAAAATGATATCACACTGTACATATCTCCTCAAATGTCTTAACAGAGAGGCACTAAAGTGAAGTGGTTAAGAGTTTGAGGGTTCAAATAGTAAACTAAATAAGAAGTTATTCTCTCTACACCTCAGACTCATCATCTTTAAAGTTGGATTAATAATATTACCCATCTCATAGAACTGCAGTGAGGATTAATGAGGTAAACCACAGAAATTGATAAACACACTCCCTGGCTTCTCATAAGATTTCAAAAATGTTGACTAGTATTTCCATAAATCATGATGATATTTCCATTCACAAAATGCTGTACTATCACATCTTGGTTATTTGTTGTATAATATTCTACAGTTTAAATATAACATTGTGTATGCAACCATCTCATATTGATGGTCATTCCCTCCTGCCTTTCTACCCATTTCGTCCTGTTAAACTTCTCTGCCAACCTTCTGCAAATTCATCATTTTCCATACACACTGAGTACACTCTTAACCTCAAGGCCTTTACATCAGCTGCTCAGGTTTTTCTTCTATCTGGATTTCTCCCCCAAAAAGGTAGCTGCACCCTTGAACCATCTATTGAAACTACAAAATACTATAATGGTCAAGAGTGGGTGCTCTGAAGCCAGGTTATATGGCCCTATCCTTTACTAGACATGTGACTTTGAGCAAGTGCTGTGCCTCAGTTTCCTCTTCTATAAAATGATAGTATTTATCACGTGGAATATTGTGAGGATTAAATGAGTTCATGCAAATAAAATGCTTAAACAGTGGTGGCACATAATACTTATTCAATAAAGGTTAGCTACGATTACTACCCATCCTTTGAGGCCAAGTTCTTTCCAGGCCCCTCAACAATACCCACCAGACTCCTTTACCCCTGAAGTCTGTCCTTTAAGAAGTAATCCTTCTTTCCCCCATTTTTGGATAATCAAATGGATAAAATAATACATAAATGTAAAGTGACATCTAATAGTTTTTTATTTTTATACTTGAACATGCTGCTGTGGTTACACACCCTGACTTTCAGCAAAGCTATTTATGTCTATGTCTGTTCCCCACCCACAATCCCACCCATCCCCACCTTGGTCTGTGAAGCCTTTGAAGACAGAAATCATGACTCTATCTTTACCTACCCCAGACTGCCTCTCCAGAGCTTTGCCACAGGACTCACTCAGAAAATATTGGTTCGTTTATTCAATACATATTTATGAACAGCCTCTGCTGTGTTCAGATATGGTGCTAAAATCTGGGAGTACGGTGATGAGCACTGTAGGTGCGGTCTTGGTCCTGTTGCAGTTTGTGGAGTTGCATCCCCTCAGTATTATTTGCCAACAATTTCAATGAAACGAGACCTAGGAAGCAATCGATTTCTTATATTAAAAAAGGAAGTGAAGAAAGCTCATTTGTATAGTTCATATGATGTCCTCATAACTGATTTGATATGAAAGCAAACATCATGAGGAAGACTGTCATAAAGAGTTTTATTGTTGTTCACTGTTCTTATAAACTATTTCTATAGCCTTTTTTATTTACAGAGCTCCTCACAATCTCTTCATTTTGCACTGAACTTTTAGAATTAGCTGGGTGTGCTGGCACACGCCTGTGGTCTCAGTTATGCAGGAGGCTAAGGTGGGAGGATTGCTTGGGCCTGGGAGGTGAAGTTGCAGTGAGCCAAGATAGCACCACTGTACTCCAACCTGGGCAACAGACGGAGACCATGTCTTGAAAAAAAATTTATCCCAGCCCCCAAGTGAGGGGTCTCTCTGCTGCGCAAGCTGGAGTACACTGGTGTGATCTTAGGTCACTATAGCCTCAAACTCCTAGGCCCAAGCAACCCTCCCACCTCAGCCTCCTGAGTAGCTGGGAGCACAGGCATATGCCACCACGCCTAGGGAAATTTTTTTATTTTTTTGTAGGGACAGGTCTCATTAAGTTGCCTGGGTTGGTCTTGAACTCCTGAACTCAAGCAAGCCTCCCGCTTCAGCCTCCCAAAGTTCTGGGATTACAGATGAGAACCACTGCACCTGGCTATGGGAGGATTGTTTTGGAAATGGCACTTATCTATCAAACATTTGATGAGCCTCTACTACATGTTTTGATTCTCACATGTCTCCCTACTGTCTCTTGGGGATTTATGCTGTTCTGGGGTTTTCATTATTACCAAAGATGATTTTTAGAACTTTTCTCCAACAGTGATCTTTTGCAGAAGGTTCAGCCCATATTTCCAGTTTCTTGTTTCCTCTTCCTCTTTTCCTCCAAATGCTCCTCCATTATGAAATGTCTTCTTACCAACCCAGACAGAATCTATTTCACCCTCTCCTCTTAATAGTTTCTGCCTTGAGACAAGCCTCAGTCACAACCTTTGTCATAGGTATTTCTGACCATGCCCTAACTGCTCTTCTAGGTACGAAACTCTTTGAGGTCTGAAATGTGGTGAACACATTAATTCTTTGATGTGTCTGACAAATATTTTCTAAACATCTATCATTGGAAGACATAGTTCTAGGGCTGGGAAAATATCAACAAAGGAAACACTGTATTCTCTCCTTTCCTAGAGTTTACATTCTAGTATATTTTAAATATATTTCATATCATTGTATTTAAAAAACATGCATATTCACTGGCACATGTCAGAGAGCCTATATTGGTGAAAAAACAAACAAAAAAAATGAGGCTGGATTCTTTCTGTGCTTAAATCGATCCATTTAAACAACACTCCCTCGGATGTCAGGCAATTTCCAGGAGGCCAAAGGAGGCCTGGGAAGTTTGCTTGGTGCTGGGGTTCCTCCAGAGGATCCACTCCAAAAGGCGGAGTCCCAGTAGGTCCAAGGAAAGCCTTGAATTGAGCCAGCTGGGGGCCAAGTGTAGACTCTTAGTCTAACTCATTTCAGTTAACTGGATTAAGGGATGCTGAATCAGTCTGTGGATTCCTTAGGACTCACATTCCCCTCCTTCCTCTGTGTTGCTGCTGGCCCTCTCCTGGCCTTTCTATTTGGTAGCATCAGTGTCTGTTTATGCTATTTGTTGGCCACTCCTACAATAAACTTGGTTGCCAAGAAAGTTGAAGCTATTGGCCAGAACAAGGTTGTGAATTACCTTAATCTATAGTGTCGTATCCATTTATAATCACAAATGATAAATCAAGATATTGAGGTGCATTTGTTGATGCACTGGTAAAAACACATTTGATTTCAATGTGCTGAGGCTAATTAAAGGCATACAATTAAGTGTTTATCAATTATCCGCATGGTTTATCTTAAAACCATTATGACTTAAAAAAACTTGTTTACAATTTAACGATAATTTTTTTGAACTATTCATCAAAGAGATTTTGTTGTTGTTGTTGTTGTTTTTAGATGGAGTCTTGCTCTGTCGCCCAGGCTGGAGTGCAGTGGCACGATCTTGGCTCACTGCAAACTCCACCTCCTACGTTCAAGCGTTTCTCCTGCCTCAGCCTCCCGAGTAGTCGGGACTACAGGCACACGCCACCATGCTCAGCTAATTTTTTTTTTTTTTTAGTAGAGACAGGGTTTCCCTATATTGAACAGGCTGGTCTAGAACTCCCGACCTTGTGATCTACCTGCCTTGGCCTCTCAAAGTGTTGGGAATTACAAGCATGAGCCACCGTGCCCAGCATATCAAAGAGATTTATACTCTTCTAACTCCAAGCCCTGCTGATACTGCCTGTCAACAAGATTCAGTGGAAAATGAAGCTTATTACTTTAAACTTTTAGACCAATTACTTCAGCAGCTAAAAAGGTTACTGGCATTGTTTGTCCAATTTCACCTGCATGGAACTTACTTATTCCAAGAATGTATCTGTCAACAGGTTAAATGACTTCAGATAACACACTGTGTGCAACTGGGTGGGAAATCCCTAAGCTAACAAGCTAAGGAGAGGGCGTGTATCCACACAGTGGAGCCCGGAACCTAAGCATGCTTTTTCCTTTCTCCAATTCTAAATGCACCCACACCTATAGGAGAAGTTGATTTTGCTTTGATGACCCAGTGTTCCTTTTCTGACATGCGAGGGGTTGGTTTCTGAATTGTTTACAGCCTTTTATGTCGCTGCACTGTTCAGCACCTCACATAGTGCTGGCAAGTAATGAGTGATCAGTAAACATTTATTGAACAAATACTGGGGAAACTGACTTTGAAGAACAGCACAGTTTTATACACGGTGACGAGAGTACATTCAAAAATACAGGTGTAGGCACAAAGGGAGCGTGGTGGATGTTTACGTCACAGCTTGACATGGTGCTTGGAGGCACAGAAACCAGGCCCATCTCTTTTCCTCAAGCATAACCCCTCTAGCCCAGTCTAAATGAGGAAGAGTGGAGCTGCCATTTTAGGGATTGGTCCTGTGTTGTGCTTCTCCAGGGTTTGTGCCCTCCCTGTGACCCACCTCATCACAGCTCAGAGGAGAAACCACAGTCCTCCCTCTGTACCAAAGGCCCTGCTGGATTTCACCTCCCTGCTGCTCCACCTCTTAGTGCTCCCCGCTGGATCCCTCAATACCAGCCCCTGGCTTTCCAGCGGCGCAGCGAGCCTGGCAGCCACTGTCCTCCTTCAGGGGCCTTGGACCTGCTGTTTCCTCAGCCCAGAATGCGTTTTCCCCAGGGAACCGTTTGACTTTTTCCCTTACCTCCTCCAGATCTTTACACAAATTTGGCTTCCAGAGGGGGCCTTTCCTAGCTACCCCTTTAAAATTTCAGTCTCCCATAATACTACTTATCTTCCTCCCATTATGTATATATATGTTTATATATATATTATATATGTCTTATATATTATATATAAAATATTTCCATATAATATATAATACATATATATTTTTTTAGGCAGGGCCTTGCACTGTCACCCAGGCTGGAGTGCAGTGATGCGATCTTGGCTCACTGCGACCTCTGCCTCTGGGTTCAAGCGATTCTCCTGCCCCAGCCTCTGGAGTAGCTAGGACTACAGGCGTGTAGCACCACAGCCAGCTAATTTTTGTATTTTTAGTAGAGATGGGGTTTCACTAGGCTGGTCTTGAACTCCTGATCTCAAGTGATCCACCTGCCTCAGCCTCCCAAAGTGCAGGGATTACAGGTGTGAGCTACCGCACATGGCCATGACATCTATTTTTTACTTATGTATCTTGTTTATTGTCTGTCCTCTACTGGAGTGTCAGCCCCATGAGGGCAGGGATTTGTGTCTGTCTTGTTTACTGCTGTATCCCCAATGCCCAGAAAAGCATGGGGCACATAGCAGTGCCCACTATTTATTGCATGGATAAATTAATTCTCATCATAATTGCCACCAGTTATCGAGGGCTTCTTGTGTTCCAGTAACTTTATTGCATCAAACTAATTGTCACAACAACACAATAAGGTTATTATCATTGTCTTTTTATAGAAATGAGAATACTAAGTCTCAGAAGAAGAAAATGACTTGCTCAAGATTTCGCAGTCAGTAAAACAATAGAGCTGGGATTAGAATCCAAGACTCTCACCTCAAAGCCCACATTCTCCAGCTTGCTGCCTCTGAGAATCTCCCAGATATTTGTCCCTAAAGTAACGCTTCACTTGTCTGCCTAATCCTTCAAGTGCCCGAGAAACCTGACACCCAACACTGCAGTGTTCTGATCCTTCTCTTTCAGGGATCCTAAAATCTCTGAACCTATAATAGTGGCTTACAGGCTCAACAGCACTCACAGCTTACACATGAGAAAAAAAGCTGGCACACACTGCCAGTGGGGCAGGGAGCTGACCTTGCTACATAAAACTGAACATGGAATGATTCATTTACATGCAATTCTACTTGGAGTTTAAATTAAAATTAAACTCATCCAGTAGAAGTCTATCACAGCTAAATTTCACCTGCATTTTATGCTTAAATTCTTGAATGATTTCTTTGCCTTTGCCTTTCCTGGCTACTTTCATTCCTGGATGATGATAAAGGCAGGGGTATGGGAGGGAGGGGTACTTCAGTCTTTCACAATTAATGTAACATAAACTATAAATCATTTGCTGTTTTGTGAAGTTGGTGATTTGAGGAAAAATATGCTCTCTGTAAGTGTGATCATTGTATGGAATCAATGAGCAAAATATAAAAAGATAAAAAGGCAAGTGGATAACAAAGGACATCAAGAATCCCTCAGAGCTGGTTGGACATTATTTTCTATTCTCTGGGAATTATCATTACTCACAACCCAGTAGGCATTCTTGGTTTTGAATAGAACATAAGTGAGGGCAATGAAATAAAGTCCAATATATAAAAGTTCCTCCCAGGATCCTTCTCTGGTTCTCAGATTCTATAAAATTAATCAGCATTGTTTTAGAACCCAGAATGAAATGCTGGACTTTAAAACAGAGAAGCATTTCCATGGGTTGCAGTGAATGCCACAGGGTACAGATGTGATTCCTCCTGTTCTTCTCATGTACCTCCCATCTAATCCTTAACCATTACATTTATACTGTTGAACATTCCTTTTTGGGGTCAGAAACAGGGATATTGTAGTAGAAGAAAGTAAACTGGGTTAGCAGTCAGGAATTCTGTGCTCTAATCTGAACTCTGGCCCTTTTATCTGTAGGACCCTGGATGGGTCTCTCATCTATAAAATACAGATAATATTGTTTGCTCTGCATTACTGTAAGATGACCCTGACAAGTGACAATATGTGTTTCTCACACTTAAGACGACCATCAGGGAAAATTTTATAGTTTTATTTAAATTAAAATACAGATGGAACACTTAGTATTATTTAGAAATTACAGAATGACTTTCTTTTGTTATTTTTTAGATAGGAGGCATGCTATTCTTTTCCAAGTTTTATAACCTGGCTGGGAAGCATAGGGAAAGAGGTGAGGCAGTGGAATGCTATATAAAGATGGGCAGCTCTGGGGTCAGACCAGCATAGGTATAGAGTGGCTGAAGATGCTTCGGTGAAGCTTGATGTTTATCCTACCTTTGGGGTCAGTTCCTTCCTCCCGGGGAGCCGTAAATCAAGAACTGTGGGTGTTTCTTGGTTTTCCAGGGCTGCAGCTCATTTGCATGGTCCATAGGGTGTCACTGGGTAACTTCCTGCCCTGGGACCTCTCTCTGAAATAGAAACTTCCCATACTGGGTGATCTTGGGTGAAATTTGCATCTTTGAGCATCCATCTCCTTCACCTAAATATGGGAACGGTAAGACTAACCACACAGGGTTGGTGTAAGGATTGCATGAACAAACACATGGAAAGTCCCTTACAAAGAGCAAAGACTCCATAGAGGTGTGTTTCATGAATTGCAGGGTTTTGTGGTTTTATTTTAAAGGTTTAATACTTTTCTACTGTTTCCACCACAAGAATACATGTGTTAGCAACTGCACGCATGAGACCAAGAGGAAGACATTTGCTGAGAGAAGGAGAGAGGTTATTTTCTTAAAGTCAAAGAACCACAGTTAACTTGATTTATAAATGAAATAGGAGCCAGTCTCTCCTTTGGAGGGAAGTTTCTATTTCAGAGAGAGGTCCCAGGGCAGGAAGTTACCCAGTGACACCCTATGGACCATCCAAATGAGCTGCAGCCCTGGAAAACCAAGAAACACCCACAGTTCTTGATTTACGGCACCCTGGGAGGAAGGAACTGACCACAAAGGTAGGATAAACATCAAGCTTCACTGAAGCATCTTCAGCCACTCTCCTTTGCTCAGTGCCTTAAGAAAAGTTCACAGACCCCATCTTCTCCAACGTGGCTGATTCTGAAAAAACAAGTTTGGGGTTAATTAAAAAGGTGAGTAGTCAATATTTATGACTATTTGTCTATATCCTGTTTTCTCTTACAAAACATCTGAGGCAACTATCCTTAAAAATACAAAAGAATAAAGAAAATAGTTGAGGGAATCTGAGCAAAAAGGAAAAAAGTAATAAAATAAAGCCAAGGACAAGATTAATTCCAAGAAATGCATTCTACACATGAGGATTCTCATTCTCTTAACTAGGTACTTATTATCCAGGTCTCCACAGTTACAGGGTTTCATAGGGAGGCAAAGTCTTCCTAACTCAGAAATATTCGCTAGTGAAGAGACCAGCTACAAAAGATGGCCCACTCTAACAGCTTCTGCAGTTTAGCATCAGCTCCAATCTCCTGCTGTTCCATCAATATCTGTGCAGTCTAGCTGGCTGTGAGATTGCAAACAACCAATGCAACAAGCAAATAGAATTCAAATCCATTGCATAGTTAACTAGAATATCTCTCAAAAGAGACAACATATAAAGAATAAGTTGGCTGGGTGCAGTGGCTCACGTCTGTAATCCCAGCACTTTGGGAGGCCAAGGTGGGCAGATCACTTGAGGCCAGAAGTTCAAGACCACTCTGGCCAACATGGTGAAACCCCATATTTACTAAAAATAAAAAAAAAAAAAAAAAAAAAAAAAGCCAGATATGGTGGTGCATTCCTGTAATCCCAGCTACTCAGGAGGCTGAGGCAGGAGGATTGCTTGAACTTGGGAGGCAGAGGCTGCAGTGAGCTGAGATTGTGCCACTGCACTCCAGCCTAGGCCACAGAGTAAGACTCTGCATCAAAAAAAAAAAAAAAAAAAAAAAAGAATAAGCCATTGAGCTATCTTAAAATTTTTTGAGGAAACTAGGACCCAAAAAGTCAATATAGTTAATTTTTCATGCTGAGAATTAGCATGTAGTTGCAATGTGATGTGTTTTAAAAGTAAGAATAAGTAAACTTATTTTCATACTCATTTTTTTTTGTTTTTCAACTCTTCATAATCTAACATCATATTTTGCTCCCTGTTTTACAGTGGATTCCTTTAGATAGGCTTTCTCTGTTCCCAACTGTTTGCAGATAATAAGGGCTACCTGGAATGTACTGAAGTGCAAATTTGGCTCTAAGTTTCTTGATGGCAAAAGTGAACTGGAAACATGCTTTCTTAGAAAAGTCATGGGTGCATAATATAAAACCAGGAAGTCATTACAGAGCAGTGACAATAATGGTATTGAAATCCACGATTAGAGAGGACTTAGGGCCCTAGCGGCTAGTAAGAAGTCTAAGAAGGTAGATGCCAGTCTTTCTAAATTGCTTGGTGTTTGGTTGAACAGTGTCACATACTAAATGGTTAACAAATACAGTGGTGGTCATTGATTCTGTTCAACAAGTATTCGTGCTTTCTACCTTGGCTGCAGAGGAAATGTCCTTTTTCATTGAATTCTAGGCTGGGCCTCTTGCAGTTGGGTAGAGCCATGAAGCAATTTCTAGTCAGCATATTTTGAGCAGAAAAAACATGCCATCTTCAGGCAGAGACCCTTCAGAGTTTCCTTTCCCTCTGGCATGGTGACTGGTAATGTTTGAGATAATGACCGCTCTGTCAGCTAGGGTCACTGGGAAACTAAAATGAGCTGCTGCCCTGCAGATACACCATGGACATGTAGAATGAGCAAGAAAATAAACTTGTGCTTTAAGCCACTGAGATTTGGGTTGCTCGTTACTGTGGCCTAACCTGGTTTCTTCTGACTGATACAAATTTTGTCTTACCAGTGATAGGATGAAACAAACAAATAAAAAATAAATTAGTCCTGTCAAATCCACGTGCAGCTTTTGGGTGAGCACACTCTCGTCTACCTCCAGGACTTACCGGGTGCAGCTTCCTCCTCTACCACCCTCAGCCTCACAATCCCCAAAGTCACCTTTCAAGACTCAGTTCAGTGATCACCTTCCCTAGGGAGCCATCCTGAAGCCCCTGAGACTGGTAGCATGCCTCTTGTATGCTTTTCCATAAACTCTATCATAGCACTATCCCATGGAAAGGTACTTATCTGTTTACCTTGACTGTGCCCACCACTTGTCTGTTACCTGCTTGAAGGACCAGACAGAATGAATGTGATCATTGGGAAAGTGCCATGGTCCCAAGGATTCAGTGTTTTGATGAGAACTTGCTCACCCTACCCCACCATTCCCTGGCTGGATGGGGACAGAATGTCTGCCGTTCCTGGAGCATTCATGATCTGTTTGGTGTCTCTTAGGCCTAGGGCCTCACTGATGAAGCTGTTTGGCAGAGTGGCCTATTCCCTTCTACCAAGGCCTGTACTGTAAGGAGCAAGGCACAGCTCTGCACCAGAAGGTCTAGGGCCAGACTTCAGGCCTCAGCTTTACCACTCTGTTAGTTTCCTCTGGTTGCTGTAACAAATCACTGCACACTTAGTGGCTTACGGCAACACAGATTGAGTATTTTACAGTTCTGGAGTTAGAAGCCCAAAGTGGGACTCACTAGGCTAAAACCAAGATGTCAGCTAGCTGTGTTCTTTTCTGGAGATTCTAGGGAAGAACTGGTTTCCTTTCTTTTTCTAGCTTCCAGAGCCTTCCACAGACCTGGCTCATGGCTTCTTTCATCTTCAAAGCCAGCAGTGGCCATCAAGTCTCTCTCACTCTGCACCATTTTGACACTGACTCTCCTTCTCTCATTGATGAGGATCTTAGTGATTATATTTGGCCCAATAAGATAATCCAGGAGAATCTCCCCAGTCTAAAGGTCAGCTGATTAACAGCCTTAATGCCAGCTGCAACCTTTATTTCCCACGGCATGTAACACAACGTAGTCACAGGGACTAGGATGTAAACATCTCTGGGGATTATTCTACCTACCATAACCACTTACTAGCTGTGTGACCTTAAGCAAGTTAATTCTTTCCGCTAAGCCTCAGTTTATTTTCCTGAGAAACAGGGAAGGTGAGGATAATGGCACCTACTGCTGCAGATTGTTGAGAGAATGAAAGTAGATTATGGTGATGAACTTAAAACTTAGTGTAATACCCAACAGAGTTAGGGATCAATAAATGCTGGCCTTTATCATCATCCTCGTCCTCCTCCTCATCATGATTGTTTGTAGGGGGAGGTAGGAAAAGAATTAACGCATCCTCAGTCTTCCACCCCTTATGGTAGGAGAATGAGCACCATCATAGAGGCCTCCTGCCCTTGTTCCCCGTCCTTCCTCTGCCCCATCTCATTTTAGGACGCTGAAGGAGGAGCAGGTTCAGCAAACAGGATTGACAGACAAGAGGCCACTGAACTCCAAATTGATTTTTTTGTGTTCCTGGTGTTTGAACTCTCTTAACTTGGGCACTGGGCTCTCAGATCTTAGAAAGATGCATCAGGACAGTTCCAGCCCTAAACCAGTTTCTCAAAGTCTCTTGAAATGTGTGGAGGGGTCACGAGAACGCCTATTCTGTGACAAGGATGAAACTCTCCATTTCCTGGTGTGTGTGCGTGTGTGTGTGTGTGCGCACGCCCACGTGTCAATCCCGGCCTTCTCAGAAAGTGCAGTGCGACTTTTTTCCCTCTCATGAATTCCGCAAGCCCCTGCCGTTATGATGTGTGTCAGTCCAGTGAACTCTACTCAACTTCAAAGAGGGGTAGTGCCAGGGCCATTCAGAGAGCAAGAGGCCAAGGCTAGTTAGTCCCCAGCTATGCCTCAATCCACTTTTTCTGCTGCATTCAGATCAAAGACTAAGGCATTCATTTATATGTTATTTAATTTTAAAAATTTTTCTTTAAAGGAATTTATTTATATTTTACCTAATTCCTTAAATAATTTCAGTCATCTTAGTCGGCATGTTTATTCCACGTTCTTAAGAAAGAACTTAAGAATTCTTAAGAACTTAAGAATTGCTCCAGTTTGTTTATGTTTAAATCATAACCTTTTCAGTCCTTAGACTGAAATTCTGCTATATTTATTCATGGAAACATAATATATACATGCAATATGCATGCACGTTTAGAACATCTATTATAACGTACATATACGGAATGTATATGTAAAACGTTGTACAAATTAAAAAAAGAGAACTTCTGAGCTGGGCACGGTGGCTCACGCCTGTAATCCCAGCACTCTGGAAGGCTGAGGTGGGTGGATCACCTGACCAGCATGGAGAAACCCCATCTCTACTAAAAATACAAAATTAGCCAGGCGTGGTGGCACATGCCTGTAATCCCAGCTACTTGGGAGGCTGAGGCAGGAGAATCGCTTGAATCCAGGAGGCGGAGGTTGTGGTGAGCTGAAATTGCACCATTACACTCCAGACTGAGCAACAAGAGCAAAACTCCGTCTCGGAAAAAAAAAGAGAGAGAGAACTTCTTTTTGGTAACTACATCAGTGGAGAGCTTGGGTCTTTAGAAAATAAATAAATCAACAAATTGTGTATGTATTTCATACATTTTATAAGTATATAAGGTAAGTCCACTTTTCATTGTCAATTCAAATGGGAATAGGACTCATAGAACAATAAATATACACACAGGCACACACATGCCCTATCTCATTTTAGCTAACAATTTTCAACTCTTTCTTCATCAGATTCATATCAAAGTTATTGACATATTAAAATAATTAGGCTCTAATTTTATCTTCTCTTTTTTCCCTTACTGCTGGTCTGAGAGAAATTCTAGTGGTTAGAAATTCAATCAGTACCATCAAGAAGAAAAATAACAAATCTCTTGATATTTTAAATATCTGATCATCTACTCCTGATGAAATGCTTTAACTCTGAGATTTCCAACAATTAGTAAATAACCCACAATGTGACTGATTAGTTAGTTCCACTGTTCTAAGATAGTTTCATGAGTCTTCAACAGTTCGATCTTAGGCCAAATATTCTTCTGCTTCTAAAGAAAAAAATCTGCTTGATCATTATGAGATGGAGTTTGACCTCATGAATTATTTGTTTCCTAAAGTTTTCCAAAGCTTCCCCTATGTTTTTGGATTTATGATATTGAGAAAGTATGATTTTTGTAGTACAGCTTTTAATATGAGAAGTTGGCTTGCAACAAGTAGGGCTAAAATAGGTCAAGGGTGGCAATTATTGCGACCATCTCAGAGGGACTGTCTTGTTTGTCTCAGCAAAAGAATTTTCAGGGGTGGCTGAACTAGAAGGAAACAGGGTACTAAAACTCATGCAGGAGGAATGGAAGGCCTCCCTCCTGTTGAAGATAACAATAGTATTCTATTAGTCACCACAGTGAGCTATCAACATTTTCCATCTCCATAAGATTCCAGAGGCCAAGCCGGGCGTGGTGGCTCATGCCTATAATCCCAGCACTTTGGGAGGCCAAGGCGGGCAGATCACAAGGTCAGGAGTTTGAGACCAGCCTGGCCAACATGGTGAAACCCTGTCTCTACTAAAAATATAAAAATTAGCTGGGTGTGGTGGTGCATGACTGTAATCCCAGTTACTCAGGAAGCTGAGACAGGAGAATCACTTGAACCTGGGGGACGGAGGTTGTAGTGACCTGAGATCATGCCACTGTACTGCAGGTTAGGTGAAAGAGCAAAACTCCATCTCAAAAAAAAAAAAAAAAGATTCCAGAGGCCAAAAAGATATCTGAGAAGTAACTGGTAAACAGATTTCTTCACTCACAAGTTCCACACAATTTGTTTACTTGTCTTATATTAGAGATCATATATTGGTTAAGTTTTGTAACAAAACTGCCTGGGTTCGAATCTGACCCCATGCTTAAAAGTTATGCGACCTTCAGCACATTATTTGACCTCTCTGTGCCTGTTTCCCTTCCTGTGAGATAAAGTTAATAATACCTGTTTCATAAGATTGCTGTGAGGATTAAGTTAGTCAATGTATGTAAAACATTTAGAAAAATGACATTTAATAATGCCCAATAAATGTTAGTTACTTTCAGTATCTTATATTCTCTTCCATAAATTAGGAATACCAATACTTCACAGTATTAAAGAGTGAGATTAGAAACATTTTATAAAACACCTTGAGAAGCATAACATGGCACACTAAAGTAAACAATCAGAGTGACTCTATGCCAATCTGGAAGTTGGCTTGATAATTTCAACCATCCCTAGAGGAAGGCTTCTGATCAGAAGCCAGACCCTGGACATGATAGAAGCTTGAAATAAAACAGCAGAAGCAACATTAACATAAAGGCAAAGGAAAGAAAACAACGGGAAGGAAAGAGAACTAACATCTCTGGTTGTGCCTACTCTCTGTTAGGAGTTTGACACACAGGTTATTTAATTCTCACCAACACTTATGAGGTAGGTATTTTGTAGATAAGAAACTAAGACTCAGCAAGATTAACTTTCCCAAACTTATAAAGTTATAAATAGCAGAGCTAAGATTTAAACTCAGATCTGTCCAAAGACAAAGCTTCCATCTAATTCTAAAACAGGCAGCTCCCTACTGCTTAAAAAACATAAAGCCGTATATTATATTAGTATAACTGAGCAATAATGGCCCATATGATGACAGTGATCAAGGAAAGGTCGAATACGCATCAGAGCAACCCTCCACTGTACTGGCGGACAATAGGTCCTGGGGGAACTCATTGAAAGGAGATTATTAAAACAGAATCTGGGCCAGGCACGGCGGCTCATGCCTGTAATCCCAGCACTTTGGGAGGCCGAGGCAGGTGGATCACAAGATCAGGAGTTCAAGACCAGCCTGGCTAAGATGGTGAAGCCCCGTCTCTACTAAAAATAAAAAAATTAGCTGAGTGTAGTGGAGGGCACCTATAATTCCAGCTAATTGGAAGGCTGAGGTAGGCGAATTGCTTGAACCTGGGCGGCTGAGATTGCATCACTGTACTCCAGCCTGGGCAACAGAGTGGGACTCTGTCTCAAAAAGAATAAAAATAATAAAAAATAAAAATAACAGAATCTGGGACTCTGGCCACCAAAAGCCAGCTTCACCATGTTTGGATACATAAGCAGATATGGCCAAATTAGTAGATAATGGTGTCCCCGAAAGAACAAATATATGTTGCATGAATGAATGAATTAATAAAGGAAAAGTATAGTAGGCCCTTAATACTTAAAGATTTTTTAAAGTTCTTCACAAATACTCAAATTCCAGAACATTTTTTCTAGCCACACCCAGTTGGAACATCCTGCTATCAGATTCCCACCTGCCATTTGTCCTGGTTGTAGTCATCTGCAAACCCTCAGGTCACTCCTGACTTGGTGAAGATTTTACCCTCAGCTCACTGTCAGACCTTTCACCAACATGACATTATTTATTGAACCCACCTTCATAAGCACCAAAAATCTTAAAGAGTTATCTCTCATATTATTTATTGAACCCATCAGCAAAGCCTAAATTGCTTTACCTTCTATAATGACTTCTCATGACCTACACTGCTATTGAGCTGCTCTGATCTCCTGCCTGGGTTATTTAGTGGGATCCTAAGTGGGGTTTCTGCTTCTGCCTGCATGCCCCTCTCCTCCTCATTCCACATCCTTGCCCTATAACATATTCTCAACACAGCAGCCAGAAGATTCCTTTCAAAATACATCACTCCTCAGCTTAGAACCATCTAGCGTCTCTGCAACCCACTTAGAGTAAAAGCTCAAGTCCTTTTACTGGCCTTTAAGGTCCTAGGCAATCATACGCTCTGCCCTTCTGGATCTCCTAGACCTCTTCTCCTACCACACTTCCTTGGGATTGGTCTACTTCAGCCACCCTGGCTTCTTTGAGATTTTCTGAAATGTCCATATATACATTTACTGTGTGGTCTTTGCACTTGATGAGCTCTTTCGTTAGAATACCTTCCTCTCAGTAGCTACATGGCTCACTCCCTTTTCTCCTTCATGTTGCCTACATTATTTATAAGTTTAGCAAAGGCGTTTCCATCAGATACATAGAAAGTCAGAGAAAATTGCTGGGGCTGGATAGGAAGGAGGTTGAAATAAGAGAGAGAAGGGAAAAGAAAAGGGACATTTAAACTTTGAGGGTCCCCTAAGGCCAGCGGCTAGTTCCTTTATAATTTGCTTTAATTCTTATAACCTTTCAGATGATGATTATTATATTTATTTTACAGATGAGACAACAGGGACATGGAGGGATTAAAGCTATGATCTTGTGTAAACCTCTAGTGTTACCTATCTAGTTAAAAAAATCCTACCCTTAAAAGCTAACTTTGATCCACTGCATCACAGATTTCCAGCCTCCTATTTAGTTAAGATTACACTGGGAATGAATTCCTACTACAAAATTCAAATATTTGCAAAGAAAAAAAAATCAATACAGCTTAGTTTTGGAAGTTCTTCACCTTGACACCACCTTAAAATGAAGCCTCTGTGTGCTCAACTGAGGGTTAATTAGATTCCGGAGATTCCTGGCAATCTCTCAACCCATCATCTAAGACAATTTTTGCATGATAAAAATTCCATCAAGTGGCCCTGCACGAGGATGCTTGTCAACAAATTTACTCCTTCCAGTTTTGCATCTAAGGAGGCATAAACAGAAGGTGCGGCCAGTGAAGGAAATGAAAGAAAAGTAATTTGTCAATGGTTTTATTCAATAGTGGCATTTGCCCAAATTCCATACTGGATGGCCCAAATATTTTGAAGTGCATGCTTCATAGACCTTTTAAGATGAGTTGTAATGCTGGGTCTCACTCAGTTGCCCGAGAAAGCTCTGGGTGTCTGGATCTCTCTCCCACTGTGTTGCTATAACCACCCCACATCCATTATCTTTCAATTATCAACTCCGCATTTCTTCCTCCCCTCCTGGCTTATTCTCTTTTGACCTCCTGACACACTTATTTGCTTTTCCCTCTCTGGAATTCTTGCCCAAACTAACTTCACTCACTCAAAACTGTGCTGTAGGAGAGAGATGGGTGTGGGGATGCAGTGACAGCCAAGTCATTCCAATAAAACGGTTGTGGCATGCCTCCCGGCCAACCTCCCTGCTTATTTTATAATGATGGGTCATTCATCAAATGACCATGAACCATCAGTGAGGGGCTGATTTCTATTGCGGGCTGGTTTTCTATAAACATGAAATCACTTCAATAAAATAGCTATTTTAAAATGTTTTGGCACATCTGGTTTCTACTTCCTACAGTGGAAGTTTGGGATGAAATATTGTCTAGGATATTATGCAGCAGTCCCCTAAGTATTATTATTGTCATTAAGATCACCGTAACTACCATTTGGGATTGGTTCCCAGGTGCTAATCAGTCTAAAGTTAAAACATTTTATCCAAATAATCCTAAGAGAGTATTGTTGCCATTTTCAAAGAAGTAATGGAAATAATTTGCTCAAAGTTAAATATCAAATATGGGGGAAGAATCAGAATTCAGGCGCAAGTTAACTTCAAAGTCCATTAGGCAACATGCCTCCCAGTGACTGACAACATCCAGTGGGAATGATGATTTTTTCATCAGTACCATTATAAAGGACTGGTATTTTCAGTACCTACTGTGTGCTAGGCCTAGAAGATACAAAACATTTAGTTAATGGAGTCTACTCTCTTATAGTCTAGCTGAAAATGAAAGGCCTACAAGGAAGATAAATAGCAACACAAGGTAGTAGATCTCAGGTATCAAACATGACTTGGAAACTGGAAGTGCTATGTGTGTTCAGACCAAAGTAACCACTGAGGCAGGAGTAGAATGGTCTTTTGGAAGGAAGGGGTATTAAGCTGGACCTAGGAAGCTCTTAGTCCATTTGCTACAAGGGCCCTTTAATTATCACACAAAAAAGGATCCAGGGAGTACATCTTTTCCATGGTCCTTAAGGAGGAAGTCAAAACGAGGACAGCAGAGCATGTGTCATGTTAAGTGCCCATTTCCCCTTTTAGAAGCCAGTTGACTAGGGAGACTGAGAGTGTAGCTTGCAGGGGTTAGCCTTCTGGGAAAGGAACAGGGATGGATTTATGGATAGGTAGGCCCAGGACAGTGGGTAGAGTACCCATCAGAGATTGCATTTCTCTTATGACCATGATGAGAAACTGTGGACTAAGGATGCTGATTACCCTGAAGGGATGGTTGGCAATGACAAGTGCTTGCCCTTATGTGTTCCATTTCAACCAGGACACCAGTCTTCTGCTAACTTATTATTTCTTCACATAAGCCTGCATTCAATTCAATCAGACTACCTCTTTTTGTATGTTTCAATGGTCAATGTAAACAATAAACATATATTGAGCAACGGCTTCATAGCAGATGTTGTGCTAGGTCCTGGGGATATAGAGCTCAAAAAGTGGGAGTCCCTGTATGTCAAGAAATTCTTGGTCAAGGGACATAGACAACTAAACAGACAATTTATCTGCCACACAGTAGTGCTGTGACCATGGTAAACACATATGTTTGGACTTAGGGGCTTCAGTGAAGGTCCTTTCTACCCCCAATAGCTTAGAAATGCAAAAACTGAGGTTGTTTTTATGAGAGTTTAATCTTTAAAATCAATGCACAATGGGTCAGAATGGAAACATGCAAAGACAAATAGAAAATATGGAATAACCCATAAGGTTCCACTCAGCCCTGAAATCTTGGAGCTGTGTGCTTTACACACATACCAAGAGGCTACCTCACAGCACACCTACTGCACATCAGGCACTGGGTCAGGTCTTTTCATCCATAATCTCTTTATTAGACCTTTGGGTCTCTGAATTTCGTGCTATGATTCTTGAACCTTATAAATAATAATTTTATAGGTGTGGAATGATGCATCCAGATTGTCATTGCCCTATCCAGGGTCACAGACACAGGAGTGTGTTCTGCAGTTGCGAAAACAAAACTCAGCTTGAGTAAGACTTCCTTAATTTCTATGTCATTAGCTTCCCAGCAAACTCCTTTTAAAAAATTAAGTGCGGCCGGGTGCGGTAGCTCACGCTTGTAATCCCAGCACTTTGGGAGGCTGAGGCAGGCGGATCACAAGGTCAAGAGATCGAGACCATCCTGGCCAACATGGTGAAACCCTGTCTCTACTCAAAATACAAAAATTAGCCGGGCATGGTGGCACTCACCTGTGGTCCCAGGTACTTGGGAGGCTGAGGCAGAAGAATCGCTTGAACCCAGGAGGCGGAGGTTGCAGTGAGCCGAGATTGCGCCACTGCACTCCAGCCTGGTGACAGAACAAGACTCCGTCTCAAAAAAAAAAAATTAAGTGCAAGTAATATTTGGTTATTATTATTATTGAGACAGAGTCTCACTCTGTTGCCCAGGCTGGAGTACAGTGGCACAATCTTGGCTCACTACAACCTCTGCCTTCTGGGTTGGACCAATTCTCCTGCCTCAGCCTCCCAAGTAGCTGGGATTACTGGTGTGTGCCACCACTCCCAAGTAATTTTTGCATTTTTAGTAGAGATGGGATTTCACTATGTTGGCCAGGTTGATCTTGAACTCCTGACCTCATGTGATCCACCCACCTCAGCCTCCCAAAGTGCTGGGATTATAGGCGTGAGCCACTGTGCCCAGTCTGGTTATTATTTTTTACATCCAACCAGCTGATTTGGTTTAGGAAAGAAGGTAGTGTTTTATATGCTTATTACTTTGTTTTTTAAATATGAAACATTTTCATAGTGTGTTGCTTTCAAACATCCTGCAACCATTGTAGGTTCATTCTCTGCTTTCCTACATCAGTGTTCTCTAAGGTGATGTCTAACGAGCCCAGAGATTCTTCACCTCTGTCCTCTTCCCACAGTTGCCAAGATACTGAGCTACTGGAGCAGCTGATCCCTTGGCAGCAAAAGGGAACATTTTGGAAACAGGTTTTCTAGACATGAGAGCAATGGTTCTTGATTCCAGTGACATCTGCCATTGAGTTTCTCTGAGAACTCACTAATCTTTTAGGTTTTTAAATGTCTTTTCAATTTAATTACACGTCTGCCTTTTACAGATGGTCTTGCCACCTCTGACCTGAATATACATGTCCTCAGAGTAGGCAGAGAATAGGGAAGTGTGCCCAGGGTGCCCAGAGGTAAAACAAAATAAAATGATAGCTCCTTAAGTCCCAGATATATGAGGACAAATAATAATCTGGGCCCTGATTCCCCCTTATTAATGGTTTTACATTCTGTAGTTTTAATTACCTCGGTCAACCATGGTCCAAAAATATTCAGTGGAAAATTCCAGAAATAAACAATTCATCAGTTTTAAATTGTGCACTATTCTGAGTAGAATTATGAAATTTGGCACTGTCCAACTCCATTGGGCCTAGGGAAGTGAATCCTCCCTTTGCCCGGCATATCCACACTATAGATGCCACCTGTCCACTAGTCAGTAGCTGCTACAGTTTTCCAATCGACTGTTGCAGTATCACAGTGCTTGTGTTTAAGTACCCCTCATTTACTTAATAATGGTTCTAAAGTGCAGGAGGAGTGATGCTGGCAATCACCAGAGCACTGGTGATGCTCTCAGATACACCAGAGAGAAGCTGTGCATAAAGGGCTTCCTTTAAGTGAAAAAGTGGAAGTTCTTGACTTAATATGAAAAAAAATGTATGTTGAGGTTGCTAAAATCTATAGTAAGAACAAATCTGTACAAGAAATTGGGAAGACGAAAAAAACAAATTCATGCTAGTTTTGCTATCATAGCTCAAACTGCCAAAGTTATGGCCACAGGGTGTGATAAATGCTCAGTTAAGATGGAAAAGGCATTAAGTTTGTGGGTGGAAGACATGAACAGAAATGTGTTCCAATTGATGACAATTGGATTTGGTACTGTCCACGGTTTCTGGCATCCACTGAGGGTCTTGGAATGTTTCCCCTGCGGATAAGGGTAGTATTGTATATTGGAAACAAATTGTAACAGCTCTCCAATTTGAGGAAATCATTTTATTTTCAGTGGAATAGGGAATTGAAGCATTCATACTTTTCTAGCTACTTATTGCGAAAGAAGAATGCCTAAAAGAGCAAGTTGGCAGGCAAAGCTAGAATTTGTTCCAATGGCCATCATTATATTAAATCTAGGATGGCCTGACTTTCCTGGAGAGGAATTACTTGTTTGATGGCCTTGCTCATGGCTTTCAGGATTCTCTTTCTGCAATAGTTTGGAAGTAATTATCTTTCAGACATTTTCCAAATGCTGGCTAAAGTGAATGGTTGGCCAAGGACTGTATAGACCAGACATGCTATCATTTGGTAATTACTTACTAAGTGCTGTACTGAACACTTTGTAGGGATCTATATTTAATCCTTACAGCAACTCCATGAGAAAAATACAATTATGATTATGAGATGAAGAAACTGAGAGGATGACGATGTTTCTAGTTTTTTTCACATCACAGCAAGTACCTCCTCAAGAACTGAGGGCTGAGCATGGTGGTCCATGTCTATAATCCCAGCACTTTGGGAGGCTGAGGCAGGAAGATCACTTGAGGTAAGGAGCTCAAGACCAGTCTGGCCAAAACCCGTCTCTACTAAAAATAGAAAAATTAGCTGGGCAAGGTGGCAGGCACCTGCAATCCTAGCTACTTGGGAGGCTGAGACAGAAGAATTGCTTGAACCCAGGAGGCGGAGGTTGCAGTGAGCCAAGATTGCACCACTGCACTCCAGCCTAGGCAACAAAGAGCGAAACTCTGTCTCAAAAAAAAAAAAAAGAAAAGAACTGAGAGGATTGGTCTCCCAGCACATCTGTAAACCCTTCATGATGCACTGGATGGAAAGCTCCAGTTTGGATAGGGTTCATCACCTTGCCAGGGTTAGGAAAGTGGCTAGTGTGAGGCTTAAACCCAAGGCTGTGCCTACAAAGACTGTGCCCTTTATACTGAGAACCATCAGTTTGTGTAAGATTGTAAAATCCTCACACACAGCTCCACAGAGTGAATTATATCTGTTTTTATTTGAGGAGCAACTAAAGCTGAGTCTCTTTGTGATGCTATTGTTGGGACATAGGACAAATGCTCACGTTACTGGGTTATCCTATTGGATTGTATTTTCTTTTCTTTTCTTTTTTTTTTTTTTGAAAGAAAGAAAAAGAGAGGAAAGAAAGTGAGAGTGAAAGAAAGAAAAAAAAGAATGTACGAGAGAAAGAAAGAGGAAGAGAAAGGGGGAGAGAGAACGGGATTCTTGTTCTATTGCCCAGGCTAGAATGCAGTCTAAAAATGGGTATTAAAAACCTCTATTATGCCAATAATTGTGCTTAACAATGGAGA
>CAUYLG010016233.1:0-20414 GCA_963573385.1 Cacajao melanocephalus
ACCCCAATACACTTTTACTAAAACATCATACTAAATACAAACACCTACGGCTCCAGCTGCCTTGTCCCCCCGGCCCCGCCCGCCGCGCGCGTCTCGGGTGGGTCTGGGCGGGGGGGGGTTGGGGTGGCAAAGAGAAGTACCAAACACCAGGATGATCCAGCCAAAGCATTTATTAGGAGAGCTTACTTAGAGAGGTGCTGCAGCAATCCTCGCAGTGGTCATTAAGAGAAAATGGGTGTTCTTCCTAGGTATGTCTACAGGTCAGGATATGGAGTCTTTAAGAGGGTTTAAGGAACTCACTCAGGGCCAGGGTCAGTTTCTTTCTGTGTTTTGGGCAACAAGCTACATTCTTTTGTTTGTGCCTGGGAATATTAAAGACCTGGTTTGTGTTCAGTCCTGCTGGGAAAAACCTGCAGCTGACTGAGTGACAGTTGTCAAAGGACTCAGTGATTTTAAGCCAGGAAAACAAAAAAACAAAACAACAACAACAACAAAAAAAAAAACAGGGGAACATGGAGATCTTACAACTTTAAATTTATTAATTTTTATTGAGTGAAAACTTATTAAATAACCTTTGTGTTTCAAACTTCATGCATGCTTTTGGGATGCAAAGATGATGAAAACATAGTCATTTGGGATCTAATGCTGGCATACCTGTTCCACCTTGCCTGCCACCATTCCCTAAAGCCTTTGCCCATACTGAGCAATTACTTTGCAGACTCACCCAGATGTTCAAAGCCTCAGATCTTTTGTAAACATTTTCCTCTATTTGGAATGCCCTTCTTGCCTCTTCTGCCTGGCAGACACATTCTCTTCTTTCAAACCCCAAGACTTCTGACTTACCCAACATTAATTACTTCTATTGTCTTAGTTCTGGTTATACTGTTATAATATGCATTACCTTATAGCATCATTATCTAATGCATTTTTCTGACTCATCTTAGATTCTAAATGACTGGAGGCCAAAGACAACATTGTCCTCTTTCTGAATCCTCAGCTGCTCATTCAGTGCCTAACATTCCATACGTGCTGAGCAAATGTTGGTGGAAAGAATTAATGAATACGTTATATGAAAAATAAATGCTGTAAAATTTAATAAAAGGCACAGTAGGATGATACTAGTGGTGTGCTGGCAAATATTTAATAGCTGACTCCCCAGGAAATAAAAAAACCACGATTTGTAACATTGACTGGTTTTCATTATGTAAATCTCTCACCATGTCTCATTTCAACATTTTGTCACTGAACATGGAGGCGGGAGGCAGTAACACATTATTATGTAATAATTCTACCAGTCTCATACAGTGTACATACATAAAACCCAGAACGTAGATTACAGCAATGTAGTAAAATAATCAGGAAGTAATGATTTTTATTATGTATTTACTTTGGTTTCTAAAATAATTTAATTGTAAATTAATATACAATTAATTTTAAAACAATGGCCATGTTTAACAATTGGTTTGCAAAATTCCTGAAAATTTAAAAACTGGCTCTTTTAAATGCTGTTATGAATTGGCTTCAGCCTACCATTAAATGAGACATTTTGAGGTGAGATAGGCAAAGTAGTAAGATGTTACAGAAAAGTTAGCAGTTCATCTGTTCATTATGAAGCAATTATCTCAATAAGACAATTAAGTTGGATGGAGAATATATGATCCACAAGGACACCAATTTTTGTCTTTTTAATTCAGTGTTTTATCCCTGGTGCTAAGATGAGTGCTAGACATGTACTTAGTGCTCATTAAATATTTGTTAAATGGAAAACTTTTTAATAAAACCCATATTTTATAGGCCTTTTGAATGCAATGCTAAGTCAACTTTAAAAAGCCTCCACTGGTGAGGTCTGGAGAAAAGAGTACTTAATTGAATCTCATTCACACAATTTTTACCCCCTGCTTGTATTTAAAAATAAAGAAGAATGGTGAGTGTCTTGCCCAACCAGAGACCTCAGTCATCTGGAAGTGGTTGGTGGGGCAAACAGTATGATAGTTGTTAGGCCAACAGGTCAGTTTGGGGTTCTTACTAGAGTGGGATCTTACCAATGACTTTGTGCATCCTTTGAAGCTAGTGCAATCAAAGCTGCTTTTGGAGCTTCCAGCAGGACCCTAACACTGCATGGGGTTAGGTTTGAAAGGGTAGGGGGTAGAGAAGACTGTCCCATGCTCCAATTACAGCAGTAGTAATGGTCTATAATTTTATCCTAGGGACATTGACTTGTGCTGCACAGAGGCATCCTTTATAGAGCTTGAGCTTTGGGTTTGTGGAAATGCTCCTGAATCTACTCTTTGCAGTAAATGCTCCCATGCCCTGAAAACACACAGAGAGCAAAAGGAAAATGACTGAACCTAAGGATTAGCTCTGTGGGTGAAGGGCAAGAAGAGGGCCAAAAGCATCAGTTTAGAGCTATATTCCTATGTGTCCAGTACCTACCCTACCTGAGTGAGATCTAAAAGCCATTCAGTGACAGCCACCCTTTTGAATAATTTAGTCCTGGGAAGGAGAGGACATTGCAAGGTAATTAAGAAGTAGGTTTTGCAGGAAGACTGCCTATGCTGTGAATTACTTAATAGTAACAGTGCCTATTTGCTTACCTAGAAAATGGGGATGCTAATACCCACCTCGTATTTTCTTGGGAGGACAAAATGTTATAATGTATGAAGGGGTAGAACACAATGCCTGTAACATAGAAAGTATTTAGTAAGTGGTATCTATGGCTCTGTATTTTTATCATTACATTACTATTATTTGTTCTGCATTAACAACAGGAAAAAGTTTGAATTACATCATAAAGACTGTTTAAGGAATAGTCCTAAAATGTAAGGCAAAATTCCAGGCCTGAAGCACATAGGTGTGCCATGATGAACCACGTTTCTCTGATTGGAATTTAATTGCCATTATCAATTAGTTTTATATTCTGTGACAAAGATGAAATTTCCATATATTTACATATATTGACCTATGCCAATAGCAGTAAGTGGATTTATGGAGGGAGAAAGCAAAAACTCAGTTGTAGAGCATGTTAAATTTGAGATGCTTAATAGGCTACATCAAACCAAGGCAGAAACTAAGAAGAAGAGTTATTTCTGAAAATATGGATTTGGAAGACTTCAACATACAAATAAAATGACTACAGCAGAGCTGGTTGATTCCTCCAAAACAGACATTATGGCAACCTCATTCTTCTTGGACACTGATTGGTCCAAGAATGGCAGTGTATTGTTTTCCCAGCTAATGAGGATTTAAGGAAGTCTTCTTGGGAAGATTTTCCACCCCATTCCTGAATATAATTGACCATTGAGCAACACAAGGGTCATGGGCACCAACTCCTGCACAGTAAAAAAATCTGTGCATAACTTTTAACTCCCTCGAAACTTAGAGACTGTTAGCCTACTGTTCACCAGAAGTGGTAACATAAACAGTCAATTAACATGTAGTTTGCATGTTATATGTATGATATACTGTTTTCTCACAATAAACGAAGATAGAGAAAAGAAAATGTTATTAAGAAAATCATAAGGAAGAGAAAATTTACTTAGTATTCATTAAGTGGAAGTGGATACTTATAAAGGTCTTTATTCTTATCGTCTTCATGTTGAGTAGGCTGAGGAAGAAGAGGAAGAGGAGGAGTTGGTTTTGCTGTAATGGGAGACAAAGGCAGAAAAATATGTATGTATAAGTGGACTTGTGCAGTTCCAACCTATGTTGTTCAAGGGTCAATTATATACAGACAAATCCTTATTAGGTAAACACTTTTGCCTTTTAATCGTTTTTTTCTTCTCTTTCTAACATGTAAGGGTGCCACAGCCATTCTACACTCATGAAAAATAAGGCCGGTGTTCTAAATGAAAACTCCCCAGGAAAACACAAGACCACCATTTATAAAGTTGGCTAGTCTTCATTGTGCAAACATGGAGGCATGCAAAACTGAAAAGCCTATATCATTTAAAACATCTGTGAACAGCTAAACCAGTAACAGATACCATCTACTTTGACGTTTCTCATTATGAGAGCAAAATAATCCACCATTTATTCAAGCTACTCTAGGTTGAATTTTGTGTTACTTGAGGCCAGTGTGTTTTCTAACTAATATATGTAAGACAACATGATGCAGAGCTATTTTTCAGCATGGGCAGAAGGGAAAAAGGTAAAATTGATAGTAAAGTCAGCCTGCAGCCCATAAACAAAATACCTGGGACATCTGAACACAACACAAACTTCTCTTTCTTTCCAGCTCAGAGCACGTTTATAATGCAAGAGACAGTAGGCTATGCAGTGCATATAGGGAGCCAGAGTATAAGAGACACATAAATAAGCTGCCTGTGATAACGGAAGAATGTCATCGAAGATATTTGACATTCCCTGTAGTTTGGGAAACTGATAAAATCATAATGGTAAACAAGACAAGTCGTATTGCCAATCCATTGCTGCTTCTTGCGTGCAGTCTGACACATATGTCTTATTGCTCAGCACAAGCAGCAGAAGGAATGAACAAAAAGAAAAGAGCAATTTCCCCACTGTAAATTGGAAAGTCTGCCAACCAGCTAAGTGATCTGCTATCAATCAGTGTTAAATTCTCCTTAGCTGCAGAAAATTCAAGGGCTAACTATTACTGAGAGATTTCACACAGTGACTAATGGTATATGACAAACACATTTAAAATCTGCACAGACCAGCACCAGTTTAAAGTGTAACATGAATAATAAATAATTTTAAAGAAATCCTAACATGCAAAATAAGATATAATCTTTTCTGACATAAATTATACAGAGAAGATTATAGTTCTAGAAAGGCATTTGCAAACTGACCAAAACAAAGTCAAAAGTGTAATTCATTCAGAAGGTGACTATATCTGATGACTTTGCATATAAACAGATTTTGAAAATGTTAGGCAAATAAGCTATAAAACAGCAGTCACTGAGGTGTAAACAGAAAAAATAAACAAACAAACAAACTCAGGTCTCTGATCAGTTATAAATGGACATCAGTGAGAATTCTTGACAGACACAAATGCAGCAAGACAGGCTTTCTGTTTCCCAAGAAATACTCACAGTCCTTTTTGAGAGCAATAAGAAAATGTTCTCCTTTTTAAAAACCAAGCTGAGGTGCAAACCTGGAAGAATAAATGTCTAGATGAAAGACAGACACTGGAGGATTTAAACATAAAATTCTCTTAAGTTTATAAGTCTTTGAATTTGGGAAACTAAAATAATAATACTGGATTTGGAAATCTGGAATTGAGACTATATTCCCAAAGTTACTGTCTCACTCTTTCTCTAGATTTTGTGTAAATAGCATGACTAATCTCCTAAGACAGTTGTGATGAGCAAAGGAGGCATAATGTTGAGAACTCAATACAAATGGTAAAGGATCATCTACACATTTATTACGATTGTTTCTTCTATTATTTGGCTTCAATCTAGGACTAAATGAGTGTTTGGGTGTCAAAGGAAAAATCATTGTAATGGATAAAAAGCAGCGTGATTTTTACTTGTCTGGAACACACACACACACACACACACACACACACACACACACACACACCCCCAGCTTCTCTAAAGTATTCAGATAATAAAATTAAGCAAAAAGCTTGCTGGAATTAAGCTCCTGGAAGTTTTGACTACTTAGAAAGTTAAATAGGCAATAAGTAAAAGCAATTTTTAATCATGAAAACTAAATTTTGTTAATTCATTTTCCAACTATTAACACATTTATTCTTCAATTAAGTCATATTTTCCACAGGTGTGCTGAAATGAACTATTTTTCTTTGATTGTATGTTAATTGTTATCAACAAAAGTACATTTTTTTACAAAATTGAAATTTCCATGTATTAGTTTTGTGAATTAATGTACAACTCCTTCATTCTGAAGCAGTAGGAATCAGCATACAATATCACTGAGACTATATTTGCCATTTAAATGAAATTGAAGACCCCTAGTCATTGTGAGAGCATAAATAATAATAAAAATAAATCTACTGATGGAGAAATTTAAGAATAATATATGATGTTTTTAAACTTCTTTTGCCTTTATCTGGCCCTCACAACAGGCCCCTGACACAGGATAAGCCATCACTCATAATTCCTTTTGAAAGATGAGAAAATTGAGTACTGAAATGTTCTTGTCAATCTTCCAGCAAATTCATAACATTGGTGAAATAAGAATTTAAGTCCTTCCATGTTCTTCTGAGCCATATTTTGTTAATACCAATCTTAATCATGTTCAAGACAACCACCCTAATTTGCTATCTGAAAAAATAGCATTAAATGTACAGAAATTACAATTTTTGAATGCTTTGTTAAATTAAGTTTTGCCTTTTAAAAATATTCAAAGCAACTGAAACTGTACTGGTAAAATCATTTAAAATATCACTGTGGTCTTATTCTATGATATTTGATTATAGCAACCCAAGCAGGCCAATACAGGGTGAAGTATAATCCTTCAGTGTGCAAGAGAGTGGAGTAGGGCCAGGTACCAGTAAAACTGTGGTAGTGCCTGTCATGGGAAAACATGACATGCCAGATTATCTAGATTAACATATTAGCCCAGTTAAATCCCATGAAAATCCTGAAAACATCATATAATTTGCCAACTATTACAAAAAAGAAGCAGGCTCTGAGAGAGTAAAGGATCAGTCAAGACCAGCTTCTCCCAACCCACAGTCTATCTAGAGTTCTGCAGGTACCTCTGTCATTATGAGGTTTGAAGCTATCTCTAAAAACTAAATAGTGATGGGGTCGGCACATTTTCAAGTATACAATTAGGTACTGAATATTTAAATCAGGTTTTAATGGTGAAAGATAGAATTCAGATAACAGTAGCTTGGTGAATAGATATTGCCTACATTTAGGAAAATAGCACTCAGTTGATAGGGGAAAAATCTATAAGAACAAAACATGTCTAAATGGGAAAGAGAGAATACAGTAAAATAGTTTTAACACTGGATAGTCAAAACTTTGAACTTAACCCATGGGAGAGAACCACTGGAAAAGAGTATTCACACACATATATGTGTGTGTATGAGTATGTAGACAGATATAGATATAGATATATATGTGTATTTATTGTGTGTATATATGTATAATTAATTTTTAGCCTAATATGTAGTGGAATATTTCTAAAGCCAGCTAATAATGTTATTTTAGATAGATAGATAAATAGACATAAAATATCCCAAAGAAATAAAAAATGCTATCATAAGAAAGGTTTTCAAATATTAAATATCTTGCTGTATAACTGATAGCTCCCATTTATTTTACTATTAATATGACCAAGTATTATAGTTAATGCTTTATGCATCTAATTACACTTAATCTTTAGAATGATCCTATATGTCACGAATTAATAAAACTACTTTCAAAAATAAGGAAACTGAGACAGATAAATTTATTAACCTTTCATAGTTCGCACAACTCCAAACCAAGTTTGTTTAATCCAAAGTATGACCTGTTCTATTGCCCTGGGCTGCAAGGCAGGTCTTGGCTTTTGCTGTAGTTCCTTTTTATTATTTTTTGTTGCCTCTTTCATTTGTGTGTTTTATTTTATTTATGCTGTATTACAAGAATAATATGATCTTGTGCAATGCACTATCTAATGTATTCTTGGATTTAAAGAAAACAAAAATTCCTCGAAGTGCAACATTTGCTTGATTTAGTTGATCACTATCAAATCAGATAATACGAGAAAGTAGTAAACTGCTACACCACATTAAGTATTCCGTGTTGGAAATTAACAGATGGCAGCCACTGTAACTTTCTCTTCAGCAGCTCTGTCTGCAGCAGTCACAGGTGTTATACCTGCATATTTATGTTAAGGAACAGGACAGGAGCAGTGTATTGGTTTGCTGTAATTGTTCCATGATTCAGCAATTGAATTACTTAATGACTCCCACACATATACCAAGTCATATAATTTTAGGAAGGGTCTAGTGTGTGAACCATCTGTTACAATAAATCCACAGTGCCTTGGAAAATTACTAGGTAATTCTTGTGGTGTCCCTTCTTGCGTAACTAGGCTATGCTTTTACTGAAGGTGAAAAGCATAGAGAGACTGTGTTGGAATTACGTCTCCTGAGGAACTGTACATAGTTCATTTCAACTCGTTGTAGCATATTAACAACAGCAACAAAATGAATCTTGCTTCTGACCAACAAATGGTGGTAAGTCTTTTCAATATATCAGGAATTTGAAATCCCCTTTAGAAAAATATTCATAATTTAACATATATAGCTTCTGGCTGGAGGCCTAGAGTCACGAAGTGGGAATTTTGCCAGATTCTACACTCAGCATAGTCACCTTTAGGAGTAAAATAATATAACTTCCTTGATAAATATTTGTAAAAGATGTACAAATATGACCTAAGGATCTAAAAGAAAGGTTAAAAGACCAATGTAAACAATTAACCAACCATGTATTAATCTCCTACGATGTGTAAGATACAATGTTAGGCACTGATGTTGTAAAAATCAGCACTTATGGTCCACAGCATCAAGGACTCATGGTCTACAATATGGTACATAACTATGGCAAAGTATCACAAGAGCTATGGAAGAGCTAAATGCAGGTTATTACTAAAATGTAAAAGTGAACAAGCTACCCAGACCCATAGCTGGAAATAGAGGGAGGAGGATAGCTATCATAAATATTAAATCTAGGAGATGATCCAGCTGGAATTTAGTCTTAAAGGATCTGTGTTTTTGAAGTTCACACATGACATGCATTTTCTTTCAGGCAACGTAAGGTTCATCTACCCCTCAGATATTCACTGAAGACTTGACCTGTGAATATCTGTGACCAAAAGCCCAGGTGAAGTCTTGTGTATTGATAGTGGAAATGCAAAATGAAACAAGCTCCTGTGGAGGAGAATTTGGTGGTATCTAGCAAAATGAAATATGTATTTACTCTTTGATCTAGAAATCCCATTTCTAGGAATTTACTTGGAAGATACTTAGAAAAAATATTCAAAAGATATGCACAAGACTATTTACTTCAGCACTATTTGTGAAAGCAAAAGACTGAGGAAAAACAAATTTTCATCCATAGAGGACACTGAATAAATTACTGTACAACTACACATCACAGTATCATGAAACAGGATAAAGTAATTCAGAATAAATCTATAAATTTCTGTAAAGTGATATCCAGAAAATACAGTAAAATGAAAAGAAGAAAGGAGCAGTAAGGAGGGAAATATAATGATACCATTTTGTGTGTGTGTGTGTGTGTGTGTGTGTGTGTGTGTGTGTGTACAGTGGAGCAATCTCGACTCACTACAACCTCTGGCTCCCAGACTCAAGTGATTCTCTTTCCTCAGCTTCCAGATTAGCTGGGATTACAGGTGTGTGCCACCATGCCCAGCTAATTTTTTTTTTGTATTTTTTTTTTTTTTTTTAGTAGAGACAGGGTTTTGCCATGTTGGCCAGGCTAGTCTTGAACTCCTAGCCTCAGGTGATCCACCCGCCTGGGCCTCCCAATGTGCTGGAATTAGCAGCATGAGCCACTGAGCCCAGACAGTGATACCATATCTTAATCAGAGTGTATACGGTGTACACACACACACACACACACACACACTCTTTTTTCTTTTGAGACGGAGTTTCGCTCTTGTCACCCAGGCTGGAGTGCAATGGCATGATCTCGGCTCATTACAACCTCTGTCTCCCAGGTTCAAGCAACTCTCCTGCCTGGAAGTAGCTGGGATTACAAGGGCGTGCCACCACACCCAGTTAATTTTGTATTTTTAGTAGAGACGGTTTCACCATGTTGGGCAGGCTGGTCTCAAACTCCTGACCTCAGGTGATCCGCCCACCTCAGGTTGCCAAAGTGCTGGGATTATAGGCATGAGCCACTGCACCTGACTCCTCTCTCTCTCTCTCTCTCTCTCTCCTCTTCTTTTCAGCGGAAGCGTAAATCACATAATGAAATATAGATTACCTATGAGATGAAAAGTTCAGGGATGAACTAGACTACTTTGAATATACCTTGTTTTACAGATCTGACTGTGAAAATGTAAATATTTTACAGAATCATAAAACAATTTAATAACAAAACACTCCTTTAAAAATCAGAAGTAAAATTCAACAAATGAACAGATAGCCATGTATCTCATTTTCACCAATAGTGACAAAGTCTCCCAGGGGTCAAGAAAAAAAGATCCTTACACCATGTTAGTAGTAGAATATACCTTAAGGCAAAAACACTACAAAACAAAACCTCAATTTTTTTTTGTTTGAGTAATATATTGTGAGTAGGAGTATAGCTATTGCCATATTAACATTATTGTGTATGTTGCTATTATAGGATCAAGAAAATGGGTATTTATGCTGATATCATTTAAAACCAGGTTTCCAAACTGGGAAAAAGGAGATATAAGATCAACGTACTTAAAGAAAAATCCCATACTCCTGAAATTGAATGGCAAATATCAATATGAATTTATGATGTATTTTATCCTAAAAAGAGAAAATAAAACAGGTACACTACCTATGCCTACTTTCAAGGCCTGGAAACAGTGACCAACCCCATAGTCAGAATCATCTCTTAAGGCCTAGAGTTTGGTGTATAAATACCATTCCCTTCTATTAGATGCCAGTCTTCCTTAAAGAAGCAGCTCACTCCAGCTCTAGAGTAAGAAATACACAAAATGGGCTGGGCATGGTGACTCACACCTGTAATCCCAGTACTTTGCGGGGTCAAAGTGCTGGGCAGCATGGTGAAACCCTGTCTTTACTAAAAATACAAAAATTAGCTGGTGGGGAGGCGGCAGGGGGTGGTAGGTGCCTGTAGTTCCAGCTTCTGGGGAGGCTGAGGGAGAATTGCTTGAACCCAGGAGGTGGAGGTTGCAGTGAGTCCAGTGTGCCACTGCACTCCAGCCTGGGCAGCAGAGCAAGATTCCATCAAAAAAAAAAAAAAAAAGGAAAGACAGAAAGACAGAAGGAAGGAATGAAGGAAGGAGGGAGAGAAGGAAGGAAGGGAGGGAGAGAAGGAAGGAAAGAAGGAAGGAAGGAAGGAAGGGAGGGAGGAAGGGAGGGAGGAAAGGAGGGAGAGAGGAAGGAAAAAGAAATACACAGAATGATGGAGATCAGAGCATAGACTCTTTCAAAGAAAACAGGTACATGTGCAGTCAACCTGCATATGGTACTGCTGTCAGTAGTTAAGGTAATTTAAGCAGCATTGAGTCAGTACATTCAATGACCTGAAAAACATAGGTGTTTTCATTCATAGATTCATGATAACTCTGAAAAACAAACCTCATTTATCAGTTTTGAAGGATTACAAAGAAACAACACTATTTTAAAAACTCAGTGGAAAAATTAAACTACTTGTCTTTTCTTAAAAAGTCAACAATATACATATATGCATTAGGGATAAACCAATAAAACTGTTAACCATTCACTCTATACATTTTTTTTTTTTTGAGATGGAGTTTTGCTCTTGTCACCCAGGCTGGAGTGCAGTGGCCTGATCTCAGCTCACTGCAACCTCCGCCTCCTGGGTTAAAGCAATTCTCCTGCCTCAGCCTCCCCATAGCTGGGATTACAGGTGCATGCCATTATGCCTGGCTAATTTTTATATTTTCAGTAGAGATGGGGTTTCACCATGTTGGCAAAAATAGTCTTGAACTCCTGACCTCAGGTGATCTGCCCACCTTGGCCTCCCAAAGTGCTGGGATTATAGGTATGAGCCACTGTGCCCAGCCCACTCCAAGAATTTTTAAGTTCCAAGACTATCTAGGGTACCATCTACAAAGCTACACATAAGAACTAGATTGTGCTGCCCTCTCATATACCTCCAGTTATTTGCTAGTAAAGAGGTCTCTATCAGTCTTATGATTCAGGTGGATCTACCAGGAACTTCTTCAGATATTTATAAAAGTGTTTTCAAGGACATGAACTTTTAAAAATATTGCTCAATAACGTATAAAGAACACAGGTGCAATTTCCTCTAGGAGCATAAGGTAAAATAACTAAAACAATAATATCTTGGTCCTGATGACAGATGACATTGTTTACTATGAATAAGAGTCATAATACTAATAGTGAAAGTTGGAATAGTCTTTCAAAATGAGGGCTGTCTAAGAAATTGAGTTCTTATTTGCGCACCATGATTCTTAGCAGGAAAGACAAATTTGTTGTTATAATATACAACCTCCTTCTAAACATTTTTAAATAGTATACAACAGAAGATATGTATAGAGAAAGCATAGAAATAAAATAAGAAAATCAGTCAGTGTTATTCACTGAAAAGGAAAGACATACCAACTACACAGATAACAATATTTATTACAACTATAACCTTAGGTTCTGAGCTTCCTGACAGGCGAGGGAAAAGGGAGAATGAGAGTGTTCATACTGGTTGCCTTTATCAGAATAGAAAAAACTCGAGTTCCTTAGGGCTTTTCTACAATTACATTCTAAAGCACATTTCTTTAGCAGATCTTCGGAAGGGACACCAAGATATAATGAAGAATATTCCCCCAAAATGTCTACATTCCTGTACCTAACTCTTAATTTTAAATTAAATAATGCTAAAGGGCTTAATACGCAAACACCAAAAAGAAAAAAAGCAAAGAAAGTGAAAGTGATTCTCCCCATGATGCAGAGAAAAATAGAAAACAGTTTTATGTCTAAATACTATAGCTCCTTTCAGCTCCCTTTTCCTTATATAATTTTCCTTTCTTGCCTTTTTCGATACTTGATTTTGACTTCTAATCAGTGCAAATGGCTTATGAATATCATATCTTGCACACTTGCTATAAGTTTCCTGAAAACCTCTTTGGAAATAGGGTTAAAAGGTAAACAAACAGGGACATTCCCACTCTCCTACTGAGGAGAGGAGCTTGCCCTTTGATTTTGAGTGACCAAGGCAAAATTTTATTTAAGTCTCCAGGCTGAGGGAAAAGAAATCAGAAAATTAATGAAATGAAAATGAAACACAAAAAAATGCCTGGAGCCTTAGGAAGTACAGAGAACAAAGGGACAGCAAGAGCCATGAATAGTAATGAGATCCCAGCTACACTGATATCAGGAACTATTTTTCCTGTCCGTTTAACCAAGGCCTCAAGTCACCTCCCCTGCCCTGTTGAAAGAAACCCAATCTATTAAGTCTTCCTCAGAATTGAAACATTCAGTGACATTGGAAATTGTGTTAGCAGCTATTTAAATTTGCCTTTTTTGTGTTATTAGGGTAGATTCACGTCCATTTTTTGAATGGATATATAAATATACAGCCACAAATGCTAAATCGAAAAATGCTTCTATGAAGTGAGAAGTACATTGCTAAATTAATTCATACACTTTTGGCCCGATTTGAAAAGCGGTGTCCTTTTACAATAATAATAATTATTTTTATTATTAATTACTTTGTCTACAACAATTAGCCCAGCATTCAGAAAGAGCTCATAAAGGGATAAATATATTTTACATGTTACACTCATTCAGTTCTAAAAATATACCTATAGGAGAAATACGATTTCCATTTTACAGATAAGGGTACACTGAGGCTTGGAAAGAGCTATGTTGTTTGATCGGGTCACACAGCTAGTAATTGCAGAGCTGGGCTAAGGGAGTGGAATTTGCTATGCGACCACAAAGGCAGAGCTTTAACCAATAGGTTCTCTCAGAGGTCAGAAACACACTGGATTTGAGAAAGAGACACAGTATAAATTGAATATTCAGATTTCTCAAATATTGAATGAGACACCACTAAAGCAGGCGCAAGGGAGACAGCTCCAACAATATTCATGTTTATAATAGCAATGCTTAAAAGTCATATTATTAAGATAACACGTACAGCTGTTGGCTGAGCACAGTGGTTCATACCTGTAATCCCAGAATTTTGGGAAGCTGAGCTAGAAGAATCACTTTAGTCCAGGAGGTGAAAACCAACCTGGGCAACACAGCAAGATCCATCTCTATCCCCAATAATTTTTTAAAAATTAGCCAGACATTGTGGCACATACCTGCATGACAGCTACTCAGGAGGCTAAGGCAGGAGGATCATTTGAGCCCAGGAATTCAATTCAAAGTTACATTGAACTATGATTGCACCACTTCACTTCAGCCTAAACAATAGAGCAAGACCCTGTCTCTGTGTGTGTGTGTGTGTGTGTGTGTGTGTGTGTGTGTGTGAGTTCAATTTTATCCTCTTTTGGAACTGGATGTGTACCCTTGATGATTGCTCAGTCTCAATGAACTTCCATTTCTTTGTCTGTCACATGATTTGCGTAACAGTAACTTCCTTGCCCTTCTCACAGTGTTGCTTTAATGATGAAATTATCACAATTACAGTCTCATTAAAAAAATTAGAACAGAATTATATACATAGACAGCCCAGGCAGGTGGGCAGCACTGCACACCTGAGGCGGGAGGATAAGTATTGAAGCTCTGTTTACTTACTCTCTATATTACCAACCTCTTTGGAGATCAAAGTTACTAACATGAATCAAAGGTCTAAAATGGTATCTGAACTCAAGTAGCCAAGGGAATTAGATGAGGTGACTTTAAGATTCTTCGTATATTTGAGATATGATAGCTAAGAAAAGACAGACCTTCCTTGTTAATCACAGTGCACATTTTCTCTGTGCACCTCCATGCACTGTTCCTGCACATCCTTCCATTAGAACACACTCAGCTTTGTGGTTTTTCAACAATCTATCTATTCAGTTCTTAATTTCCTAGACCTTGTGGGCAAAAAAGAGACACAATTCCTGCCTTCTTAGGGTTTAGAATCTGTAGGGACATGAGATAATCACACTACAAAACAGGAAATTATTACCAGGAAAGAGCTATAAAAGAGGATAGTGTATCCACATATTGGAATTGTGTGTAATTATAAGAGGAAGATGTTGCTTATTCAGGGAGGTCAAGGTAGACTTCCCTGATAAAGTACTTTTGAGCATAGATAGGAAAGTTAGCTGGGAGTGAAGTCCATGAGACAAGTATATCCTACAGAGGAAAGCATGTACTTGAACGGGAGTCAGTGCTTCCAGACCAGGTATTTTGAGGAAGGAGACCCATCTGAGAGGTGCAGGAAGGCTTGTGTGACTGGAGCAGAGAACAAGATGAGTTGTCTCAGGGAGGGCACTGGACTGCATAGGGACCACATCTGATCATATTGTAATTTGTGCTAATGATTTCCATTTTGGTCCTAAGAGCAATGGAGGTCATGAGTTGGTTTGAAACAGGCAAGTGACATGATCAGATTTGGATTTTAGAATGATTACTTTGGCTGTGTTGTAGAAAATACCCTGAAAGAGGGCAGAAATTGAAGCAGCAAGAACAAGTAGAAGGTAGCTGCAGAAAGACAGGAGCTCAAGCTTGGGTGTGACATCTTTAGGAAAATATGCCCTGTCTTGTGCCTGCATTCTCAGTGACCTGCATTCTCAGTGACCTGCCTGGGCTCAAACATTAAATAATACTAAAAACAGTAATTGTGATACAATGTGATAAATGTAGTAGTGGAGGCATGCATTTGACATGGCAGCAGGAGGACTGTGGTGAGAACTGTCAGCCCTTACATATGGGATGACAGTTAAGGATTCAGCTTCTGTGTTTTAATCCTGGCACTGCCACCTATAACTGTGTTAGCTTTGATTAAATTCTTGATTTTTCTGAGTAGCCTCATTTTATGCATAATAAAATCGAGTGTCTACTTCATAGGGTTGTTATGAAGATCAAGTGATGTAACCAAATAAAAGCGCTTAGCTAGGTGCCTGAGGAGTATTGAACAGTCACTGAATGATCATTTGATCATTTTTGTTTTATGTTGTTTTAATAATCATTATTTTTCACTATTATCTATAAGAGGGAAATAATTGATCTTGATGAATGAGGAAGAATTCGGCAAATGGACAATAGGAATCATGTGTTTACAAAAACAACAGAAAGCAACATGTAAATGACTATTATTTAGCATTGAAGAAAGAACATTATCATTATATAGTGTCTGAAGAAATCAAGAAACTATAATAAATTAAATGGAATTTGACAATCAACTCTCAAGCCTCATAACAACTTCACAGCTCTTAAAAATAATAAGGGAACACAGAAAGGTAAGTAACTGACTAGAAACCAAAGCTGAGTCCAAGTTCAACACCTGCTGCCATGAACCAGCCACTATAATCTGCTTCCTCATCCCTCTGTCTCTGCCTTTGGCCCCAAGGGGCTTTTAGCAGCAACGATCACCTTTAACATTTTCAGAGTTCTTCCTCTACTCCATTTTGATTCTGTCCTTCGCCACCAGGTAGAGAAACTCAGGACAGAAATCCTCCATAGAAAGAATAAATTTCAAGATATCTCTTATACAGCAAGGTGACTATGGTTAATGGTGTTGTATTCTTGAAAAATATAGAGTGGATATTATGTGCTCTTACCACAAAAATGATATGAGGTAATGCATTTGTTAACTACTAGATTTAACTACCGCACAATGTATACATACTCGGAACATCATGTTGTACACGATAAAAAACATACAATGTTATCTGTTAATTTATAAACAGAAATTGTTTTAAAAAATCTTCACAGAGCGTTTTGCATTCTGACCTTCGGTGCTTCAGCTCAACTGCCTTTTCAGGCAAACACTATTTACTACAATTTATTTATTTATGGAATTATGTGAAGGTACCAACCAAACACACACTAGTTGTCTAAATATAACTCTCTGTACCCACGGAGCTATCTACCACTGTCCCCACAGATGACACAAGCAAGGACTGAGGGCAAGGATTCTGGGGTCCTTGATATTAAACAGAGAGCAAGGAAATTCCAGCTTAGCCCAGCTTTGGAGTTCAAGATCTACTTAGGCAACCTTTCCAGTTTGATAGAGGGGTGACAGGAGAGGGAGGACTTACTCCGCAAGGGTACATGTCCAGCACTCTAATTCTAAAAAGAAATAGTGATTTATAATAAAATATACTGGTCGGTGCTAGGTCATATTTGGTGACAATTACAATTGTTACATCACGAGTTTATGATTCTGTAACTGCCCTCTCAACCAAAGAAATCAAATTGATAGAGAGGAAAAAACAAAAATAAAAGGAATTTGTGTCATTTCCCAAGGACTTAGTTATTTATTGCAGACATAAGAACTCAAAGTTGGAATTGGTTTCTTAATTCTCCCCACAGTTTCTGTAGTTAAGACTGTTGCTTTTTATTTGGAACTGTGACTTTACTTGTAGTTTTGTCTTCTTTTTTTTCCCATAAAGACTTCATAAAAGCTTAAGGGGCTAATATTTTTTGGTGTGTGTGTGTGTGTTAAATATTAATGGCAGTTTGTTCTGAGTCAGCCTTCCCTATAGAGTCTTTAAAAGCTGAATTATACCAGAAGTTATGACATTACACAAGAGGAGCAGCAATCTTTTCCATAATGAAGTCATTTGTTCATCAGTCTTAAAATATTCAGCAGCTCACTTATGCCTCCCCTTCCTCCTCCCTCCCACTGAGACAAGAGCGCCTTCAAAATGCAAAGGACACACCAGCCATTACTTAGCACCCTTTTTAGCTGGAGCTACCCCTTGCCTTTGATACCTATTGCACATTAAGAAAAAAAAATGTCCTTTCCTCTGAGCATAAACACACATTTCAATGCCCTGCTCAGTAGCAACTGGTAAGAGGAGCTCTTTTAATATTAGAACAAGTTGGATATGTGTTGGGCACCATTTGGGTTGGATGTGCTGGGATGAGGTATGAGGAGGATGCGTTAGGGGTGCCCACACATCAAGCCCTTGAGTACTTAGGATGACTTGCTCTCTGCCCTTAAGAAGTCAATATCTACAAGTATCATAATAAACTCCTGTTGATTTGTAGATATTTGCTGAGAGTCTCCCATGTTCTGAGGACTGTACACTGTGCTAGAAAGTTTACTGTGAATAAAACATTGATATTCTCAGGAATCTATCATTCAGGGAGGAGATGGCCATGTGCAAAATTTTAGGGGGATAAAAGGAGATCAACTAATTTATATACAAAAAGGAAATAACTTGGCTTATAAAACTATGTGTAACTGAGTACTACCATTTTTCTAAGAGATAGTTTAACAATTTTTTCCTCTTTTCTTGTCTTTGCCTCCCAAATCTCCCCTTCCTACTTTGCCCTATAGAAATGCAAATATAGCCTTTTACCTCCCTTTTACCACTCACCAGTCACTCCAGGGCAAGTTCCTTTAACTATGTGCTTACAAGTTCCAGAAAGAAACTCTCACCCACCAAGAGGTTGCCTTGAGAGATAAAAGACTATTTCTATGAGACTCTCTTCTATCAGGAGACTGCCTCAAGAGATACAAGACTCTCTCCCACCTGGGGAGTTTTCTGCTTAGTCCTGCACAGGAAGGCACCAGCAGTCAACAGCTTAACTGTCCAGTAGATAAAGCACCAGAGCTAGCATGCGGACCACCCTCCTTGCTCTCTTCCTCCCCTGCATTTTAAAAGTGTCTTCTTTCTTATCCAAAAGTGAAGCAGTACCCTTAAAGTAGGAAGCTGGTATTCCTTCCCCTAAGCTAGCTTTGGAGTACATCACTTTGTTCATATCAGACCTTGTTCTTGTTAACTGCAAGCAGCAAGCAACTAACCTGCATTTCAGTTACATGGGCACTCTAAGGTCTATCTTTAGAAAATAATTATTCCCAATAGCTCTGGCCAAAACCCTGGGTTGAGAGTGAGGAGGGGCTAGGGCAAGGGCTCTTATTAGTCAGGCTTAGGACATTCCCCAGCCTTGAAGCAAACACTTGTAATCCAGGGATTGGCATTTCCACCAGAAGAACATGAAATGAGGATGTAGTCATTTTCCAAAGTAAAATTAGGATGCTGATATGGTTTGGCTCTGTGTCCCCACCCAAATCTCATGTTGAATCATAATCTCCAATGTTGAGGGAGGGACCTGGTAGAAAGGAGGCAATTGGATAATGGGGGTGGATTTTCCCCCTTACTGTTCTTGTGACAGTGAGTGAGTTCTCATGAGATCTAGTGTTTAAAATTGTATAGCACTTCCCCCTTTGCCCTTTTCCACCTGCTCTATCACGTGAAAAAGGTGTTTGCGTCTCCTTCACCTTCTGCCATGATTCTAAGTTTCCTGAGGCCTCCCAATCATGCTTCCTATACATCCTGTAGTACCATGAGTCAATTAATTTTTTTTCACAAATTACTCAGTCTCTGGTAGTTCTTTACAGTAGTGTGAGAATGAACAAATACAGAAAATTGGTAGCAGAGAAGTGGGACATTGCTGTAAAGATATCTGAAAATGTGGATGCAACTTTGGAATTGGGTAACAGGCAGAGGTTGGAACAGTTTGGAGGGCTCAGAAGAAGACAGAAAGATAAAGGAAAGTTTGGAACTTCCTAGGGACTTGTTGAATAGTTGTGACCAAAATACCAGTAGTGATACGGACAGTGAAGTCCAGGCTGAGGTGGTCTCAGATGGAGATGAGGAACTTTTTGGGGTGGGGAGTAAAAGTCAATCTTGCTCTGCTTTAGCAAACCAACTGACAGCATTTTGACTCTGCTCTAGAGCTCTGTGGAACATTTGAACTTGATAGAGATGATTTAGGGTATCTGGCAGAAGAAATTTCCATAGAGCAAAACGTTCAAGATGTGGCCTGGCTGCTTTGTGTATACTCATGTGTTCACAAAGAGATTATCTGAAATTGGAATTTATATTTAAAAGGAAAACAGAGCAAAAAAGTTTGGAAAATTTGCAGCCTGAGCATGTGGTATAAAAGAAAAACCCATTTTCTGAGGAGGAATTCAAGGCTGCAGAAATTTGCCTAAGAGGATCTGAATATTAATAGCTAACACAATGGGGAAAATGCCTCCAGGGCATTTCGGAGACTGTTGTGGCAGCCCCTTTTATCATGGGCCTGGAGGCTAAGGAGGGAAAAATGATTTTCTGGGCCAGGCCCAAGGCCCCACTGCTCTGTGAAGCCTTGGGACATGGTGCCCTGTGTCCCAGCCACTCCAGCTCCATCCATGGCTAAAAGGGACAAAGGCACAATTTGGGCAATTGTTTCGGAGGGTGCAAGCCCCAAGCCTTGGCAGCTTCCATGTGATGTTGAGCCTGTGACTACACAGAAGGCAAGAGCTGAGGCTTGGGAGCCTCCCCTTAGATTTCAGAGGATGTATGGAAATGCCTGTATGTCTAGGCAGAAGTCTGCTACAGGGGCAGAGCTCTAATGGAGACTCTCTATCTAAAAGGGCAGTTGCAGAGGGGAAATGCCAGGTCAGAGCCCCCACACAGAGTCCATGCTGGAGCACTGCCTAGTGAAGCTGTTAAAAGAGGACGACCGGGGAGAGATCCAAGATGGCCGATTAACAACAGCTCAGGATTGTAGCTCCCAGTGAAAGCGCAGAGAGCGAGTGGACGCCGCACTTTCAGACGAATTTTTGTTGCCCACAGACTAGGAGATTCCCGGCGGAGGAGCCACA